>CM035358.1:7370326-7603144 GCA_020137815.1 Hormiphora californensis
CATACATATGTTGCCTAAATTTCATAATCAGTTAGATTACGATACATTGCAGTGGGACTAAAAGTTCTACTAAAGTTTTGTCAAATATTAACTGGTGTATTAATTAATTAATGATACTAAAAAGAGAAGACAAATTTTGTGTAAATTTAAGAAGTATGAGACCTATTGGATTGCAAACAACAAAGAGTGTTTTGGTAAGTGTTTTAGATTATTTAAATAATAATCTATGGCACAACTATTACTTCCTTTGATAAAAAAATTGTATACTAATATACCTCATAAAGATGTGATTGATAATTAGTTTGTTAGTACAAAGTTTTTTGATTTAAAAAGTGTGATTAAAGTTTTGTGTATCTAAAAGTTATAATGCTTCGTGAGTTCTAGAAAAATGTTAAATGGTGCTTTACGTGTGATGATATTATAGATATGTTTTCATTTTTAATTAATAATATTTTTGTTAAGTATGAGAGTGACATTTCAAACAAGTGATTGGTATTCCAATGGGTTGTGATTGTGCCCTCAGATAGCAGACTATACTTGTATTTTTATGAAAATGAATTTATATTAAATACGTCAGAAGCAGATAATAATATTGTGAAAGAGTTAAGTTTTTGTAAAAGATATATTGATGACCTAGCTGCTCCTAATATTAACAAGAATGCATCTATTATTTGTAATGATATTTATCCTAAGGATCTAAAATTGTACCTACTAATTCAAGTGATAATATTCGACCTTTCTAGATTTAGACATTAGTATAAATAGTAAATTTCATTGGAAACTCTATGACAAAAGAAGAGACTTCAAATTCTCGGTAATTACTTTTCCTAATCTTAACTCTAAATTAGAAATCGTTATCTATATGGTGTTTTGATTGGTGAATTGTATAGAATTTGCAAATCATCTTCTGATGCTAATAGTTTTATTTCAGATTGTTAGAATTTTAATAGATAAGTTAATTACCAGAGTTATGAGTTAAATTTAGTTAAAATTCCATTAATAAGTTCATTCGTAGAAACCATCATGTTTAAACAGATTCTGGTATGATTTTAAAGTAACCGATTTTGTCTAAGTGTAATATTTTATATATGTGTGTTGATAATTTTATCCTTTAATTGTAGTGCTAGATTTATAATTTATTAATTGGTTGTTGTATTTGTGTTTCTCCTATGTATTAGTTAGCTACATATCTGTATGATTTATTCTAACCAAATGTGTTGTAGGATGCTTATTGTATTGGGGAAATGAGCCATTCGAATTAAATTAGGAGCCGGCGATATATATCGATATCGAATGGAATATCGATATTTCGATTCGATAATATCGAATCGATATCGAATCGAGCAATTTTTTTCCCGAAATATCGAATCGATATCGAATCGAAAATTTTTCGATACCAAAATATCGAATCGATATCGAATCGAAATTTTTCGATATCAAAATATCGAATATATCGAATCGAAATTTTTTCGATATCAAAATATCGAATCGATATCGAATCGGAATTTTTTCGATATAAAATATCGAATCGATATCGAATCGAAATTTTTCGATATCAAATATCGAATCGATATCGAATCGAAAATTTTTCGATGCCAAAATATCGAATCGATATCGAATCGAAAATTTTTCGATATCAAAATATCGAATCGATATCGAATCGGAAAATTTCGATACAAAATATCGAATCGATATCGAATCGAATTTTTTTCGTATCAAAATATCGAATCGATATCGAATCGAAATTTTTCGATATCAAATATCGAATCGATATCGAATCGAAATTTTTTCGATATCAAAATATCGAATCGATATCGAATCGAAATTTTTTCGATATCAAAATATCGAATCGATATCGAATCGAAATTTTTTCGATATCAAAATATCGAATCGATATCGAATCGAATTTTTTCGATATCAAATATCGAATCGATATCGATCGAAATTTTTTCGATATCAAAATATCGAATCGATATCGAATCGAAAAATTCTCGTATCAAATATCGAATCGATATCGAATCGATTTTTTTTCGATAACAAAATATCGAATCGATATCGAATCGAAAAATTTTCGATATCAAAATATCGAATCAATATCGAATCAATATTATTTCGATATCAAAATATCGAATCGATATCTAATCGAAAATTTTCGATATTAAAATCTCTCTCTCTCTCTCTCTCTCTCTCTCTCTCACTCTCTCTTCTCTCTCTTCTTTCTCTCTCTGTCTCTCTGTCTCTCTCTCTCTCTCTCACTCTCTCACAGTAGTACTCACTGAGGGTGCTATTCATTTAAGTTTCTTCTTTTCATTTATTTCATAATAATTGCCTCTTTGTTTGCTATATTGTTCCTGTTGATGATAAACAAGACCAGCAGGAACTTTACTACGGGTCCATTCCCATTTGGATTCCAACTACTTCAGCTAAACCTGGTCACAGGTACTCACAGGTACTCTCTCTCTCTCTTTTCTCTCCCCCCTCTCACTCTCTCTTTCTCTATCTTTCTTTCTCTCTCTCTCTCTCTCTCTCTCTCTCTCTAGTATCTCTCTTCCTTGATGTTGGGTTCTCTCTTACAAGCCTCTCTCTCTGACTTCTTTTTTCTCTCTCTCTCTCTCTCTCTCTCGCTCTCTCTCTCGCTCTCTCTCTCTCGAATCGATATCGAATCAAGTGATTTTCTTCCCAAAATATCGAATCGATATCGAATCGGAAATTTTTCGATATCAAAATATCGAATCGGAAATTTTTCGATATCAAAATATCGAATCGTATCGAATCGATATTTTTTCGATATCAAAATATCGAATCGATATCGAATCGAAAATTTTTCGATATCAAATATCGAATCGATATCGAATCGAAAATTTTTCGATATCAAATATCGAATCGATATCGAATCGGAAATTTTTCGATATCAAAATATCGAATCGATATCGAATCGAAAAATTTTCGATTTCAAATATCGAATCATATCGAATCGAAAATTTTCGATATTAAAATATCGAATCGATATCGAATCGATATTTTTTTCGATATCAAAATATCGAATCGATATCGAATCGATATTTTTTCGATATCAAAATATTGAATCGATATCGAATCGAAAATTTTCGATATAAAATATCGAATCGATATCGAATCGAATTTTTTTCGATATCGAAATATCGAATCGAAAATCGAAAATGATTTTTTTTTCGATATCAAAATATCGAATCGATATCGAATCGATTTTTTTCGATATCAAAATATCGAATCGATATCGAATCGAATTTTTTTCGATATCAAAATATCGAATCGATATCGAATCGATTTTTTTTCGATATCAAAATATCGAATCGATATCGAATCGAAAAATTTCGATATTAAAATATCGAATCGATATCGAATCGAAATTTTTTTGATATCAAAATATCGAATCGATATCGAATCGAAAAATTTTCGATAACAAAATATCGAATCGATATCGAATCGAAAATTTTCGATTGTCAAAAAAAATCGATATCGAATCGAAAAAAAAAAATCGGGATATCGCCGGCTCCTAAATTAAATTCAACTGTGGTGGCAATGCCACAGCCCCAAAAGTCACCGTGTTTTCTTTTATAATATGAAAATGGATCATGTATTATAAAGACTTCTTCGTGTGTTTACTGATAGCAGGTGTGTCACTATAAATCCAAATCTATAAGGCCCAAGATCACAATAATTCGCTTCATAAAAGGCATTATTGACAACTTTTTATCAGGTATAAGTACCCTTGCAACAAACTTCTGCAGAATATTACAATAGATAAATTCAATCAGGGCATGAAATTGAATTATATTCAAACTGTTAAATTAAGAGTGTGTAGATTAGAAAAGGACTATACGATCCTGGATTTATTCATTGCGGGAATGTTGAGAACAAGCAGCCTTGTAAGCAACGTGTTGAGCTGCGGGTCCTCAAGATTTGAATATATGTTTAGTTGTGATAAGCACACATTCCCCTAGTTACATCAATACAGTCAAAGGGGGTATTAAATATGCGGTCAAGGCCTTGACGGAACCAATCATCGGTAGTTGGCCGGCCAGTTGGGCTTCTATAAGCGAGGATTGAGAGGAATCATGGTATACACTTGTCAGGCGCTGACTATGCAGTACTGTATTCTCTAGCGTGGGTCCCAGGACCCTTCTATACAGTTCAATACGACCAAAAACTTAATCAATTTGAATTGTGTTGAAACACATCCCAATTATACAAGGTATCAGCTGTTAAGGGTACACCTGGCGTTTTTCATCATCGAGTGCCCAACCAAATGACTTCACCAGGGTTTAGGCCATACAAAATGGACCTCAAATATGCAATTTTAGCCCTAAAGTCGAATTCATATTTTTGCTACAGCCTATTTTCAAAGTGGCGTTTTTTCAATTTTTGGTGGAATTTTTAACCTCAGGACCACTTTTTTTGAGATAGAAACATTAAATTCTTGGAATTTGAAGAGAATATAAAGGTAAATAAGCCCAAAGAAGGATTTTTGAAATGGAGCTTATTTCTGGCCATGAGAACGGTTTACTTTTTTGCTTCTTTGACACGGTGGCTGAGAATGTTCCCATGCTTCATTAGAGATGAAAATCTGGAAATAGTTGCTCAAAACGATTATCTATGTGGCCCAAAAATTTTGGAACTTTCCCGCCAAAGATGTGGTGTACAGGGCTTGTTTTGTGAAACCCATCTTTTTGAAAAAGAGGGAAATTCCCTGTATCTCAAAAACGGATGATCGTAGAGACCTGCGACCAAGCTTAATCGATTCAGAAGGTCCGATTTTGGGGGGGTCTTCTGAGAGACATTTTGCTCCTACTCCAACCGTTTTTGCTGTACTTGCAAAAAACCAATTCTATGAAAAGGGGGAACAACTCTATTCCAGTAGCCTGCTTCGGGCTGATTTCCCCCTTACTTACTGATACCTTTTTCGCAATTACAGCAAAAACGGTTGGAGTAGGAGCAAAATGTCTCTCAGAAGACCCCCCCAAAATCGGACCTTCTGAATCGATTAAGCTTGGTCGCAGGTCTCTACGATCATCCGTTTTTGAGATACAGGGAATTTCCCTCTTTTTCAAAAAGATGGGTTTCACAAAACAAGCCCTGTACACCACATCTTTGGCGGGAAAGTTCCAAAATTTTTGGGCCACATAGATAATCGTTTTGAGCAACTATTTCCAGATTTTCATCTCTAATGAAGCATGGGAACATTCTCAGCCACCGTGTCAAAGAAGCAAAAAAGTAAACCGTTCTCATGGCCAGAAATAAGCTCCATTTCAAAAATCCTTCTTTGGGCTTATTTACCTTTATATTCTCTTCAAATTCCAAGAATTTAATGTTTCTATCTCAAAAAAAGTGGTCCTGAGGTTAAAAATTCCACCAAAAATTGAAAAAACGCCACTTTGAAAATAGGCTGTAGCAAAAATATGAATTCGACTTTAGGGCTAAAATTGCATATTTGAGGTCCATTTTGTATGGCCTAAACCCTGGTGAAGTCATTTGGTTGGGCACTCGATGATGAAAAACGCCAGGTGTACCCTTAATATATGTAAGAGATCCGTTTTCTGTCAGTTTCATAGCTGTCGTTTCGCTTCAGTTCGTAAGCTCAGCCCTATTCATACTTTTCTTTTTTAAATCCAACCAATATCAAAGCTCAAAAATCGGCTACACTTATTCAACATTAAGAAATAATTTAATTCGACTTCTTACATTCCTTCCAATTCTACTGTTCCAATTCCCTCTGTCATCGCGATGCCTCCTCCGTGCATCTTGTCCATTTTGTCCACACTGACCACTGATTTCAGCTATTCACTTCTCCAGTCCGTGTTTCTTCGTTTGCTATTCACTTCTCCAGTCGGTGTTTCTTCGTTTGCTATTCACTCCTCCAGTCCGTGTTTCTTCGTTTGCTTGAGAAGGCACATTGGGAGATGGGAGGTGAGAGAAGGCGATGGACCCCCACCACATTCAATCCTCCTCCTCCTCCACCGCCGGGCTGATATTTTAGAGATGCTCCTGGGAGGGAATAGGGAATTTATGAGATAGCAATTTATCAGGAAGCGACCGAATATTCGGTTCGGTTCGGTTCGGTTCGGAAATTCGGTGTTTTTTGGGCGGTTCGGTTCGGTTCGGTTCGGTAGGAAATTTTGGCCGAACCACCGAATTTTTTGGTCAAAAAATGCCCAGAAATCGGGCTTTTTCATGCAAAATTTTTCAATTATTTCACGAAAATTGTATGGATTTCAATGTCAATTTCGCCGTATTAACCCTATTTTGAATCGGTGGTGCTATGTGGTAATGATTTCGCTAGTTAGCGGGTTCGATATGGATTGATTTGATACCTGACTTCCCGCCAAATCGTGTCCTCATGAGAGGGTCAACAAATTCAGAAACTTTTTTTTCAAAATATTCATGGAGAGCAACGATCAAGGTGTTAAGAATCATTCTCTGAAATTTTGTAAAAAAGTTTGGAAAATATTTCAAAGTCAATTTTGTGAAAAAATTTTCAAAGTCAATTTCATGGAAAATTTTCTATGTCAATTTTTGCGTACGAATCGTGTTTCGAATCGGTATTGCTAAGCGGGTGTGATGTTGCTAATTAGTGGGTCCGAGATGGATTATGCAGATACGTGATCCCCCATCAAATCTAATTAGGAAGTTTAGGGGAAACGATTCATGTTTCAATAAATCCTGCTAATTAGCGAGAGCACTGCCGCATAGCATCACCGATTCGCAACACGATTCGTACGGCAAAATTGACATAGAATTTTTTTCCCGAAATTGACTTTGAAATATTTTACAAAGTTTTTTCACAAAATTAAATGTTTCTCTAAAAATTCATGGAGAGCATCGATCAAGGTATTGAGAATCATTACCTGAAATTTTGTGAAATTTTGTTTGTGAAAAATATTTTAAGTAAATTATGGTATACGAATCGTGTTTCTAATCGGCAATGCTAAGCGGGAGTGATTTTGGTAATTAGTGGTCCGAGATGGATTGTGCTGATACGTGATCCCCCATCAAATCTAATTAGGGAATTTAGAGAGACACGATTCATGGTTTGTTTAATCCTGCTAATTAGCAATACCATTCTCGTATAGCATTGCCGATTCGAAACACGATTCGTACGCAAAAATTGACATAGAAAATTTACGATAAAATTGACTTTGAAAATTTTTTCACAAAATTGACTTTGAAATTTTTTCAAACATTTTTTAACAAAATTTCAGAGAATGATTCTCAATACCTTGATCGGTGCTCTCCATCTATCTATCTATCTATCTACGGAGTGCCTGGGCTTGCCAACGGCAAGCCCACAGGGGACTATCGCAAAGCGATATCGCCGGCACTAGGAGAATAGCCCCCCTCCCCTCCCCCACCATCAGGAACTGCCCACAGGACAGGTTCCATTATAGGTGGCTTCGGGTTCGGGAGGGTAAACTCCTTCGAGAGTCGCAGGATATTGATTCTTCTTCTCTATGAGTCTTGGATCTTTGGCTCTCTATCCCTGCGACAGGTGGGGATAAGTTCTTCTAATCTTTCTCTTGGTTCTTGAGTTTATTTGCTTTCTCGATTAGCTTGATGGCTACCGCGATATATATTATATGTGTAATGTGAGACCTATCTGTCTGATTAGGATCAATTAAGTCCGATTAGGTTAGAAGGCTGAACTAGCAAGTAAAGGATTTGTTCTCAGTCAACAGTTTTGTCTAGTATGTATATATTGGTGGTGGGCGGGGCGGTTCGGGGCGGGTGGAGGGTATCGCGTAGTGGGGGGAGAGAGAGAGAACGAATCTTGAACTATAGAAGGGGAGAGAGAGAGAGAGAGTTAATCTCATGCGAGTGAGAGAGAAATTTTGCGGGAAATTGAGAGATATAGAGATAAAATAGTTGCTGTTTTGTTCTCTTACTGTGAGAGAAGAAGAGAAGAAGAGAGGACTTAATAGAGGTTAAATGTAAACTATGGTTTAGTCGCTGGTATAGAGGCTACAACAAAATGATGTGCTGTCGCACCGTACCATTGTTGCCATGGTGACGAAAGGGGGTCTACAGGATAATGAGGTGATGATAATCACCGCGGTGCGACAGCACATCATAGTTTAAACACATTCCCATACGGTCCCGTAATCTAATTAAGGGTAGTACTGTTACACAATAGTATTGCTATGGCTTCGTTTAAAGATCCTGTCATTGGTTAAAACATCGTCATGTGACATTCCCATGTGATACACTTTTACCCAATAGAATGATCCTATTATCCAATCCCTAGGGATTTCAAAATGCCCTTTTATGGACGCTACAGCCTACACCACCCCTTGGTGTACCGAGATTTAGTACATGGTGTAGAACCAACAAATTATTACAACAAATTATTATGTGCATTTCATTTAGACAAAATAACAAGATGCTTTAGATGTGTAGAACATCAATTTTAGTATATAAATATACATGGCAGATATAATTTTAATACAAATTAATTAAAAAGTGTGGCATTCACTGTTTATTTTTAACCTCACTACCCTTGACAGTTTGTGCTGCAGTTTCGGTTTCAGTTTCGGTTTCAGTTTCGGTCGGTAATTGCAGTTTACTCTTCTGGAGATTGACTAGACAGCAGGACACCTTCGCAATGGCTGATACATGTGATAACATGCTATCCTCAACTTTTTTCCCAAACAGTGAATATGACTTGGCGTATCTAAAAAAATATATTATTATTCGTGGGATTCATGTACCAATATTTACTAGCATTAAAGATGTTGACTTTGTTATTAGGTTAGATCGAGCCTTACCCTATGAATCGCTCCACATGAATCCTGATCTGTGATATAGCGAAGCTCCGCTCGTTTTCAGCAGGGGTGTATTGTCTTCTACCGCTTCCGCCTCGCAGTGAAGATGGAATATTTACTGTCACACCTAAAATAAGGAAATTATAAGATATTGGAAATACTTTACACACTATTACATTATATAATTACAGGGTTAGATAAATAGTTGCCTGGCTAGACTGTGTTTCGGGCGCCCCGGAGTTTTACGTACCTTCTGGTACAACATCATGGATATCGAAACCCTTGTCTACCATTTATGTTGTCCCCTGGCTGAACCCCAACATCTGTACAAAAGTTACACGCAACAAACAACTCCTTGTCGCTAGTGCTTCCAGGGTATGCCTTACTGATGTAGGCTAGTGCTCCGTCTGGAGTGGTCGCGATGAGAAACTTGACAGTGTGCCTTTCTAAAATAGTTATTTCAGTTAGTACTGAAAACGAAACTATTATTATATTAACTAACCAATTACGTACAGTCGGACCCCGATTTAGTGGCACCCCGATTTAGGGACAGGATTTTTCCCCCCGATATAGGAAATTAACCTTATATTAGTTGACCCCGATTTAGTGGACACCCCGATTTAGTGGACAAGAGCCTTTCCCCCAGGGTGTTCCTAAATCGGGGTCCGACTGTAGTTAGTTTGCTCACCTTTGTAACTAGACCAATAAAGAGCTTTCTTGTCGAAGTTTTTTGGCTGTTCAATCTCGACCTGGAAATAATCGAGGTATTGAAGTGAAAGACTCACAAAGATAATTTTGCCTTGTTTTGCCTTTACACACTACATACCTCTGTACAGTCAACTAATAGCCGAGTTGTTGGAAACTGCCTTAAAAGTACAGGCAGGCGATACTGAACTTTTGCCAGAGAGGGGGCCTTCATGGTCACTGTAAGCTTCTTTTCCAAAACGTACAGCCAAGTTCTCCAATATCGAATTTACTGCAGTTCTCGAGAGAGATTTTTCCGGACGCTAAAACAGACATCACATGTTATGTTCAATTGTTTGATGATTGAAGTGGAGAGTGAGATTAGTTATTAGTTCAATATTGGTTAGGTTATTGGGATATTTTTTACCTCGAACATTACAGCTAAAAGTATGTCGGGTAAACCAGTCCTCAGCTTAGCTAGGGTAATTAAGACCTGTTCTGCAGCTGTGAATCGTTTCTCAGTTATCTCGCGACCATTTGGTGAAAAGAAAGAGACTTGTGTGTTGTACGTCGTCAGATAGGTCACAAGAGCAAGAAACGTGTCTCTTGTTAGGCCCGTTACTGCTGTCCACTGCAAAATTAAAAGCTTGATAATCATCAGTCATGAAACATTAGTAGATACATAATTATTGCACAATTAAATAATCTATGACCTAAGTTCCCTGAGCTAATTTAGCTCACCTTTTCTTTGTTAAATAAGTCGAAAAGCTGTACGTCTACTGAAGTTTTTGCCATATTTTGCTGTTTCTAAATTGTATTTCAGTGCGTTACCGTTGCCAATAATTCTACTCGAAATTAAAATATAATTACATATATATATGAACATGTTACATGTATGTATATAATGTTCAATGTGTAATTAAGGTATACAACATATGTGAATACAGGGCAAATAGAAACGTAATTAATGGTTAAGATAGCTAATCACAGGACTGTTTTGCACATCGAAGCCTGTCTGACGGCGACAGTGCGCTCAGATCGGGTCGGTGTCGCCAGACAGATCAGTCTAACTTCGTTTTCTCTTATTAGGAACAAGCTTATCTTGCTGATCGGAGGAGTTTAGTGTTTTAATTAAGTAGGGCAAATAGTAACTCTTATAGAACTCCTTTACGATGCTGATCTGTGACGTAAATTTGGGATCCTTTTGAACCCTTAGTATGAAAGCTGGTTCGACTGGTGTCCAAACATAAAAAATAGCCTCATTTCTACCAGTTACGTGCATGGCAGCCTGAACCTGAAAGGTAAAATTCCATTTTTAGCATTATATCTACGTCACATTTACAGCATGGACATAATTTTAGCATACATTAGGGGGAGGGGAGGCAAATTAGCCAATAGCCAAACACAGTGTTGGCCTGGCTTTTTTGATCTGGCTTTTTATCTGTTTTTTTTTACTTTTTTATAGATCTGGTTTTTTTATCAAACTTTTTTCGATATAAAAATTTTCTCCTATCAAGTATCAATATGACATGATAAAACCAGGTTCAAGAAGCCATTTTAAATTATTTTCAATATCATACAGACCATATATAACGTCAGAATTATATACCAAATATTATATGACCAAAATGACCAAAAATATAGGGCCAAAAAGGGATTGTTCCGGCTACTTTAGCTTCCCCCCCCCCCCCCCTATTAGTTAGTGTAGTACAGTGTGTAGTACCTAGTTTACAGTGGTTTACCTGGTAGTAGTAATCGTGATTTGTGTTCAGTGCCACTTCCGTGGCCGTGCTCCGGAGATACGACATCTCCTTCACTACTCTGCTATTGTCAGTACCGGCGAGCGTCCTCTAAAAAGTAAACAATTTAATGTACTCGGCAAACACAGTTGGCGTAAGTTGCTTGTCAGCGCCATATTTCAGACGGTCATAGCTCCACTCCCTGGTGAGATAGAGACTCGAAATTTGTTTTGTAAGAAGAACTCGATATGATCTCCTTACAAAACAAATTTCGAGTCTCTATCTTATCAGGGAGTGAAGCTATGACCGTCTGAAATTTGGCGCTGACAAGCAACTTACGCCAACTGTGTTTGCCGAGTACATTAATCTCTAATTCAGTTTAGTACATACAACTAACTTTACTTTTACTCCTATCCGTCAATGTTATTTCTAGAAAATGGAACTTACCTGAAATTTATCAACCCACTCTTTGGCAGACCGATCTTTGTGTTTAAATGGGCATTTGATTTCCACACAAGGGCCATTTTCACCTATCAACCCATCTGGTGAAGCTCCAAGGTACCCACATCTGTCTAGAAATAATCCAGAAGGCGATACCTGTACACAAAAAGTGGTAGTTCTTCTGAAAAATCTGGCTGGAAATACGGATCAAGTGATGTGAACTTAATTCAATAGTAATACCTGTTCACCTAGTTCCTTTTCAAGCTGTTTTCTCGCTGTCTCTTCATGAGTGATTCCCCATTCAAGGTACACTGATGGGTCTCGTTTTACTTTTCCATCATCTTTCCCTTGTGGCACTGTTCGTGGCTGTGCTCTTTGTACGCGTATGGTGGCTCCCATCGCCCGGCATGCTGTTCCCACATTATGGTCTGAAGCACAGTGATTATGATTTAAGTTTAGAAAAGTGATTTGTTTTGGTCACCATTCTTCAGAGAGAGAGAGAGAGAGAAAAAGAGAGGGAGAGATATCAGATCTTATTCCTGTTCGTTCTATCCCTCTCTCTCCTCCCTCTCTCTCTCTTTCTCTCTCTCTCTCTCTCTCTCTCTCTCTCTCTCTCTCTCTCTCTCTCTCTCTCTCTCTCTCTCTCTCTCTCTCTCTCTCTCTCTCTCTCTATCTCTCACACACACACATGCACGTTATCACAGTTTACCTTTTTCAAGATCAGAACTAGAAATACATCTCTTGTGCATTGACAAGGCTCGCTTCAGCTTCGATGCAGTAATTCGGTAATCCTTTAGCCAGCAATATACAGGGTTGTCGAACTGCCCTGTTGTGTCTGAAGCAATTTCCGAGATTTGGGCATCATTGACCTCCAGTCTCTTTAATATAGACTTTTCATCTCTATCTGGAAAAATAATAGCTTTTAAGACCTCCTGCAGGCTGCATTAAAACTACAATCGGACCCCGATTTAGCGGACACCCCGATTTAACGGACAAAACCCTTCCCCCCGAGGGTGCCGTTAAATCGGGGTCCGACTGTACAATGAAAATGCAGACATTCAAAATCATTCCCTTATATAATTACTGTGTACATGATATACATCCCTGTGTACATGATATACATCACTGTGTACATGATATACATCACTGTGTACATGATATACATCACTGTGTACATGATATACATCACTGTGTACAATAATTGATGTACATCATGTACACAGTGATGTATATCATGTACAGTGTACATGATAATCATGTACACTGTACATGATATACATCACTGTGTACATGATATACATCACTGTGTACATGATATACATCACTGTGTACATGATATACATAACTGTGTACATGATATACATCATTGTGTACATGATATACATCACTGTGTACATGATATACATTACTGTGTACATGATATACATCACTGTGTGCATGATATACATAATTTATGTATATTATATAGGTGCTAACTGATAATCGGACGAAAAATCGGAAAAGATACATTTGATCGGATTCGATCTCTTACCTGTTTCTAAAATATTGTCCATGAAAAGATGCTTCCAACGAAGTAATGGAGGAGGCATTTCTGGTTCTGGACTGAAGATGTAAGTCAGAGGACAAGAAGGCTCGCTCTTCTCCATATTCGAGATAAATTTTTGAAGGCCAGCAGAGAAGTTAACCTCAGAAGATCCTGCATCGTTGACTACCTTGACATCTTTACCTGTCTTCTTGACATCTTTACATTTCTCCTTTAACAACTCATCAACGGACTTTACCTTTCTCAGTTGTTTGGCAGCTGATCGCGGTTTCTTCCACTGGCATGTTCCTGCATGGTAGTAGTGTCAGGTGATGTCAGAGATTTTAAAATTCCCCCATTAAAGTATTAGGGGACCCTCTCCTGAGTAAAATGCTTCCAAGCAGAGCTCCCAATCTTTTCTCATTCTCTAATTATTCATGATTGCGTGCGTTGGATCGAGCTTGATGAGCTGATCAGACAGAGAGAGACAAAGAGAGACAGAGAGACAGAGAAAGACAGAGAGAGAGAGACAAAGAGAGACAGAGAGAGACAGAGAGAGACAGAAAGATACCGGTTGTGGAAGAAGATTTGAACTTGATCCCGTACAGCACTGATGCAGCCATGTGACCACACTTTGATTTTCCTTTAACACAAGTACAGCTGTAGTGTTCTAGGGTTTTCTCTCCATTGGCATCCGAAACAAAGCGCAACTAAAACAGATTGAAAGTGATAAATTGGCAGTGAAAAATAGAACACTTCCTTCGTGTAAAGCAGCCAAGGATCATTAAATTTGAAGGCTGGTCAATACATACACAGACGCACACACAAACACACAGACACTAACCTTAACTGTGTAGAAAATATCTTTCACAGAAGCTTGAACGTAACTAGTCACCAACCCTGAGCTATCAATCAAAAGCTCCTTTACGTAGTCCGAATTAAGGTACTGAAAACATACTCACGTTAATTTAAATTCTCAAAATCTATCCCAAATCATAATTATGTTTACATGCATGATTATGTTTACATACATTTTGACCTCTTTCAATTAAACTTTGAAATTCTGGTCCTTGGAATGCTGAGAGGTGTGTAAATTCGAACTTCATCACTATCAGAAAACAGTCTAATATCAGGGAGGAAGAAATGTAATGCAGCAAACTAAGTAAAAAGGTTTAAAATTTAGTTGTAATAATGTGACTGCCATTCATTATGATATGCATATGTAATATACAGGGTGTCCCATATATTCTCCGGGTCGGTTGGCGAGCTGTCACGCAAAAACGGTGATAGTTGTGTGAAAACAAACTGCGGGAGTGTGCTGGATTAATTCCTTCCTAACTGATTGCTTTGTTTTAAATTTAAATTTCAAAAGTTCATTTTTCATGAATGAATATTCCTGCCATTCATTCATGAATTCTGAAATATTGTTTACCTTGAGTAAGTAACTTTTCTTTGGCTCGAAATTGGCTTTCCAATGAGCACCATAAAATTGAAATTGAAGTACCAGGTCACATGGCAGTTGAGGAAATGCACATGCATGATTTTGGCTCTTCCTGCGACTTTCAATCAGCTAGATCACGGCTACCTTTTGTTCAACAGTTTTAAAAATTTGGGTGAACGTTGGATAAACAAAGATCTTTGCTCACAAGAAAAATCAAGGTCAAAACTCAAAGTTCATTTTTCATTTTTGGTAGTTCATTCCACTCATTCATGAACCAACATCCCTAAAGTGATGAAAAGGTATGGGTTAAATGTTTGGCCCATGCCCTGCAATGACAGAGAGGTGATGTAGCGTGTTTCTGGGCTAGTTAGTGAGTGTCCATGTGATCATGATGATACCTGACACCTCTCTTAGCCATAATTAAGCGATTTTCTCAAATTCAAGCATATGAAATGGGTTTTCCGCCATTGGTATCGTGCAACAATGTTATGAGATCTCATAAAACCTCAAAAATTATGATTATCTCAACGAAATGAGTTGATTTATGATAGAAACGATTAAAACCGAGGTCAAAATGAATTAAACAACCATTTTCGATCATAAATCAACTCATTTCATTGAACTACTCATCATTTTTGAGGTGTTATGAGATCTCATACCATTGTTGCACGATACCAATGGCAGAAAACCTATTTCACATGCTTGTATTTGAGAAAATCCCTTAATTATGGCTCAGAGAGGTGTCAGGTATCATCATGATCACATGGAAACCCACTAACTAGCCCAGAAACACGCTACAACACCTCTCTGTCATTGCAGGACATGGGCCAAACATTTAACCCATACCTTTTCATCACTTTAGGGATGTTGGTTCATGAATGAGTGGAATGAACTACCAAACATGAAAAATGAACTTTGAGTTTTGACCTTGATTTTTCTTGTGAGCAAAGATCTTTGTTTATCCAACGTTCACCCAATATTTTAAAACGGTTGAACAAAAGGTAGCCGTGATACAGCTGATTGAAAGTCGCAGGAAGAGCCAAAATCATGCATGTGCATTTCCTCAACTGCCATGTGACCTGGTACTTCAATTTCAATTTTATGGTGCTCATTGGAAAGACAATTTCGAGCCAAAGAAAAGTTACTTACTCAAGGTAAACAATATTTCAGAATTCATGAATGAATGGCAGGAATGTTCATTCATGAAAAATGAACTTTTGAAATTTAAATTTAAAACAAAGCAATCAGTTAGGAAGGAATTAATCCAGCACACTCCCGTAGTTTGTTTTCACACAACTATCACCGTTTTTGCGTGACAGCTCGCCAACCGACCCGGAGAATATATGGGACACCCTGTACATGATATTTGATTAATCGATTATACCCCTAACTAATTCTCGATAAATATTCAGGCGAATTGTAGGCATATTTTCTTGAGTAAACGACATGTCCATGTTAGTTACTAGACAATAAGCATATTTTAGGAGGAACACTCCACAATCATGGGAGTTTGTTTGGAGTGGGATATCTTTGACGAGATCAGTGGTCCAATCAGCGATGGTTGTTGTTAACCGCATAAACGACCTAAAATAGAGAAATAATATTAATAAAACAAACTACGACCAGTTCAAATTCATGTATAAGTATGTAGATTAGAAATACCACCTAACTACTGACCGTAGGGCAGACAAACACTGTGGGTTCTCTCCCAGCATCGAGTCAAAATACTTTATACTAGTTTGGCCAATATCAATCGCAACCAATGTCCAATGGAAATTTTGGTGAATTGGTACAAGAACCATCTCGTATTCAAGCAGGTCAACCTAAAAAAATTAACTTACATTAACTTAACATTAATACATCTATCCCTCTGATCTCTCTCTCTCTCTCTCTCTCTCTCTCTCTTTCTCTCTCTCTCTCTCTCTCTCTCTCACTCTCTCTCTTTCTCTCTCTATCTCTATCTCTATCTCTATCTCTATCTCTATCTCTATCTCTCTCTCTCTCTCTCTCTCTCTCTCTCTCTCTCTCTCTCTCTCTCTCTCTCTCTCTCTCTTCAAGTTCTCTCTTTTTTACCTTAATCCATTTAGCTACTCCATTTACACCACCTTTCAACAACGCGGGATAAAAGAAGGAGTTGGTTACAAACACTCTTTTCCCTTCCCAATCTGCCCTCTCAATCAGCATATCGAGGTATGCATTGACGATCTAAAAAATGATTGTAAGAGACCACTGTGGCGTTACTAATAATCTAGTCATTATGTATCTGATTAGTTTTGTTTACCTTGTCATTAATCCAGTGATTTCCATCTAACAATTTCAAATCCGACTTATTAAGGTCATATGGGTACGAGGTAGGGGACATATTACCCGAAGGGCCTGCTTTTGATGGTGATTTGCTTGTGGAGATGTGGCCTGCTTTTGGAGATGGAGTTACATCCAATGGGCATGCTTGTGGAGATGGAGTTACACACGATGGGCCTGCTTTTGGAGATGGTGTGACATCCAATGGGCATGCTTGTGGAGATGGAGTTACACACGATGGGCCTGCTTTTGGAGATGGTGTGACATCCAATGGGCATGCTTTTGGAGATGGTGTTACACACGATGGGCCTGCTTTTGGAGATGGTGTGACATCCAATGGGCATGCTTGTGGAGATGGTGTTACACACGATGGGCCTGCTTTTGGAGATGGTGTGACATCCAATGGGCCTGCTTGTGGAGATGGAGTTACACACGATGGGCCTGCTTGTGGAGATGGAGTTACACACGATGGGCCTGCTTGTGGAGATGGTGTGACATCCGCTGGGCCTGCTTGTGGAGATGGTGTGACATCCAATGGGCCTGCTGTTGCCGGGGTTGTCTGAAACAATTTTAGAGTCTTGACTGTTTGAATAATATGTATTTAGTTTATGTGGAACTGCAAGCAACTCAAACATACAAATGAAATGTGGGAATCAATGGATACCTTATCTTCGATGATAATCTTTAGTTCATGCTTTCGGTTTTTTCGTGGTCTCTTTACACTTACAGCTGGTGTGTTACAGTTTGGATTGGTGCGTTGATGTCTGAAAATGCAAATATAAATCTCACGATGTAATAGAATTTTACAAGCTACGAGAGAGACTAATATTGAGCCTGAGACTGAGAGAGAGAGAGAGAGAGAGAGAGAGAGAGAGAGAGAGAGAGAGAGAGAGAGAGAGAGAGAGGGGGGGGGGGTGGTAGAGAGAGAGAGAGAAAATTGTGTCTACCTCTTCAGGCTAAAGTTGTTAGAATACGCTTTTTGGCACTTCGAACATATTGATATTGATTCAGGCGAATGTACATCACGTATGTGTTGGTCAATCTGGGAAAATTCAGTTGTAGGATAGCGACTGGCTATTTGAAATGGCGGCTAATTTGAAACAACCCCTCTACAGGCCAGCAGGTTCACCAGATTTGGATTTTTAGACATCAGTGGGCTTGTCATCTAAATCACCACCAAATCTGGTGAACCTGCTGGCCTGTAGAGGGGTTGTTTCAAATTAGCCAGTCGCTACCCTATATAACAATGTATGCAAATAAAGATAATATCACAACTGGAGATTCATTGTATTTTGGTGCAGAAATTTCATCACCTACCGCATATTTTGACCCGATTACAGAACAACATTTAAATGTGGGCTGATATGGGCAATTATGATATAATAGACATCGGTCAGTATTGAATGTTCTTCCACAAAGATCTGCAAAAAGATAAGATAAAGGGACCATGAACATGATTTTAGTGAGATAATGAAAATATTTATCAACGCGCTTTACCACACGAAAAATCGTATTTGTGGCACGTGCATGGGGTTTTGTAAAGGGGGGCCCGGGCGTGAGTGCAGGGGTGAGAAGAAGACGCGAAGAGAGAGAGAGAGAATGAAAGAGGGGTAATGCAGACAGACGAGGTGACAGACAGAGACACACACGGAGACAGACAAAAAGACTGAACATGCTGCTCATATTGTAGCACTAAGCTTACTGTGTAGGACTGCAGGAATGGTGGAGCGAAGCACCGCACAGTACTGGTGATGCAGCTGCTACCAACGGAACGTAAGTGAAGATCGCACACGTGTATTATCCTCATTCTAGACAAGAATTGTTATTGCATTATGTTTCATAATTAAGTTATTGATGCAAAATTCTATCAAATTGACATCAACAGACCTTCACTAAAACTACACTAACTTTGGTTTTTGAACAGGGGGAGGTACAATTGGCCAGAAATGGCGGTTAAGCGATTGCTTGAATTGTATTACGGGGACACTTTCGAGGCGCAAAAGCAGGCCCACTACAACCAGGCCCATATAAACAGGTATGTACCTATTAGCAACAACACAAAAAATTATAATATATAGCTACTATTTCTTGCCAAGTTAGACTGTTATTTGTAAACTATTTCATGTTGTAAGATGACATTACTAACCTAGAACCCTTACTATATATTATAGTACGGCCAATCTCGTTCCTTTGACAGGTTGATAGCAGAGCAAATGAACCGAGAATACAAGATTACTTTGTCGGCCAAGGCCATAACCGACAAAGTTGCGAAAACTAAGGGCGAGTATTACCGCCACATGACGAAAGTGATAACAGGAGAGCCCGCTGGATCCGGTCCAGAACCCGTCTACTTTAGCATCCTCCATGACAACATTGGCGAGGATGAGATACTGCAGGTGATCATTAAATGTTGTATATATAATATTACATATCGCATCTTTATTTATTGCAAGCTTAACAGAATTATCTACTGAAAAGATTCGCACTTGAATTCTCTAAACTCAGTTTAAGTCATGATATAAGTTATAGAATAATAGTAGTCCAAGGCAATGAATTAAGTAAAGCAGTTAATAAGATACATTATCAATTACAGGTTAACCAACGTCTCACAAGCAATGTGACAAGTGGCTCTGTTGGTGTCAGGGTCGAAAAGAGGAAGGACAAACAAGAACTTGTCAAGGTCTACATGTCAATGAGAGAGGACAACCTCAAGCACCAGGAGGAGATGAGAAGGATAGCAAATGAAAGAAATTCCTTGCTAAAAGAGTTTCTCGAACTACAAAAGAGAAGACAATAAAAGTTGTATATTTCAGTTGTTCAGTTACATCAACTTCAATGTTTTATAACTGACATATTTTCTATTTAAACCGGTACCCTGGCCTTCGCAAAAAATGTTTTATAACTCTGTATTTGATATTTAAAGTAGAACCCAGAATTAAAAAAACCAATATTTGCCACAGTAGGGGGGTCATCAGTGTGTCCTGCGGTAATAAATATACTGGAGAGGGGCTTTTAATAGTTCGGGTTCTACTTTAGTAATAGTAAAGTATGCAAAAAAGCTTTATTATAAAAAGCACTATAATAATGGCTCGAGTCACAATACAACTATAGTTGGTTATGTTCTAACCCTCCCTTTACATTTGTAAACACAGTCTAGCCAGGCAAGCAAACTATAATAGTACGAAGGCATGAAGACCAACTTATCAGTCATCACCAGATGTAAAACAGTGTCGCTGCTGGAATTCTGAATCTTCCGTTAAAAATTCCTTAACTGTCATTCGGAGTTGTTTGCGGAGTAACGCGCATACTATCCTTAGCGTGCGCGGCGGTCTACTTTGGAACAAGCGCGCACGCACGATTTGGAAAATATAAGTTTTTTTAGCTCGATTTTGTTTTCAAAAATCAAATTTTTCAGTTTTTCGTGCCATTCTTTGGGGACCAGCGTTAAAATCTGGGTGGTTGGAGTATCAGCACTCACGGTTATTTAGGGCAAAACGGTTGAGTAGTATGGCGGTTAGAGCCATCTTAGTGAAAGTACTTTTTTGGCAGCGCGTACCTGTAAACAGGCCACCAACCACCCAGATCGTAACGGCGCCCTTTCTTTGATTTTAAATTCTTTGCATTAAACTTTAAATCTGAGACCCCGGTGTCGCTTTGTTGTGTCTAGCCTCATTTACAATGTCATCAATGTGATGAATCCCTAGAATATTGTGAGAGATAGGGATACATTTCGCTGTGGTATGGCGTCATGGGGTATTACCAGTTGATTTCATATTTCACTATCAAAGATCCCCTTCTCTCATTCCTTTCCTTTATATTTAGCGACTTTTTTCGATTTAAAACAACTTCGATCAGATCTAATTATGAAGAGAGCGTTGATTAGTATAATACTTGATTAAACGTTAGCTGCATGAGTTAATCTTGCTCTCGAGTAAATGGCCTGCCTATCAATCATGCTCTTGCTATAAAAGTTCTGTTTTCAATAGAAATCAAACACGCGATACGTTGGTATGACAGAACCTAGCTTGTTGGAACTGGACATGTTGTTTTCTAACGACGACTTGGAATCTGAGACATCGTTCATCCCCCCTGTACCACCCCTTCCTAGGCATTACAATACAGGCATTCGAGCTGTAAGTGTACACAGTTTTCTATGCGTTCTAAATTATTTTGCATTGCTCGACCTTGTTTTACCACAACCCAGACGGCGAACATATAATAAGAATTATCATATTGAGTTTCCATGGTATCATGAGAATATATTCCTTAGCTCAAAAATGCAACTTCTTTTACACAGGTAAAAGCGTGGCATCGAGAACCAGCAACTACTGACGACCCTAATGCGTCTTTTGAAAACTATCGTATGACGGAGGATTCCGTTGAATGGTTAGTGGCGTTGTTGAAGGCTAAAGGCTTCGAGAAAAAAGACGGAGCAAATGGGCTAACTAAACATACTTCCATGGAAACTCGGACAAAGGTACTTCAGTTTATATATGTCTATATGACTATCTTCCCGGGGAAATACATGTAAAGTCGGATTTTTTGAAGTTGTGACCCTCCTTTTCACATGCGGCGTCGAATTTGTGCGTGACAGCGGACAACCCCCACCACGGCGTGCCCGAGGGTAGTTTAACATTTGTTTGAGTGCACACCTCCAATTCCGGTTGTAACTGGTCGGGAAGACCTCCCTGAAGGTCGTGGCGGTGCGGGAAAAATAGGGTAGACCTGCTGCGGCTTCAGAAAATTGAGAAAAAGATAGCTATCTTTTTTTTCACTTTGAAAATAAGACGTTTTTTATTAAAAGATCCTTGATCAGTGAGATACGGTTGTCCCCCACCTATTTTTTGACGTAGAATCGAATGCCGTTGAAGTCAAATCTCTAAAATGTTGGCAAAATGGAGAAAATCACGTTTTTAGGTGTTTTTTGGTGAAAAAAGCGTTCAAACTGGTAGTAGATGATGGGATAGAGTCCCAAAAATATCATAAATCGATTTTTTGGGTCTTTTTCGCCCTAGGAAAAGAGTTTCATGAAAATCTGGTACAACGCCTATTCTCCGTTTGCTTTCAAAGAAGCTGAATATTGCTCTAATTTAGCCAATTTTGAAGAAAAGGCGTCCAAAATGATACCAGTTGACAGGATAGAGTCCCAAAAACGTGAAAATCATCAATCTTAGGCATTTTATACCCTAGAAACAAATGGACATGGTGGTCGAATGATATTTTTTATCTCGGTAGGCCTCTGAAGTATGTGGAAATAGCCACAATGTAGAGATTGTGGTAAATTAATGTGAATAAACGTTTACCAAACCCAGAAGAGTGGCTCTTCCAGAAGACCACTCTCACTTTTCAACCCCCACATATCAAATTGGTTAAGAAACAAAGGCGTGAGAGCCAAAACAAGTTTCCGGCACGAAAAATAAAACTCGGTGCCACCCAGGGGTGACAACTTCAAAAAATCCGACTTTATAGAGATAGCAAGCAATAGATTGGAAAAAAGTTATTGAATTCATCAAAATATTCAGGTGACACTGCATTACCTTGCACATGGGTCCGATATCACCACGTTGGCAAGGAACTATGCAATCGCAGAACCAACTTGCCGAGAGATAATTGAAGAAACGTGCTCCCAGATTTTGGAAGTTCTTCCTTGGCCTGTGCCACCTCCGTCTACTCAATTTTCTGAGATTGCCAGAAAGTTTCACCAAGTTTGTGGGTTTCCAGGTGTAGTTGGTGCTATCGATGGGACTCACCTACCCTCACAGGTTTGTTGATAAATAAATACTATGTGCATATATGCTTTTCTGAAATTTCAAATCGAGCACCACTGATTCTGAATTTAAAATGATACTTCATACGTGTCCTATGAATATTTTTTCCCTGCCCGGGTGATTGCCGAAGGCAATCACCCGGGATGATGTTTTTAGCACGCACGTGCTAAAAAGATCATTCAGGGTTTAGAAATCAGCAGATTGTGGAGTTAACTAAAATGTCCGTCCGTCCGTCTGTCCACCGTTACACATAGCAACAAAGTCTGCTCCTTCATAAAACTTTCAACTCACACTTTGTTGATGCAACAAAGGAAATGATTAATACGCATTGTGGCGCGCAATTACTCACTCGTATCACTTCCTACTTTCACCTGAAATCACTTTGGGTACCATACAGCCGTACCATGACGTGGTAGCAAGTCTTCCAAGCATGAAACTACTATCACACGATAATTGCAAGTGACTGGTGCTAAGATGACTGAGGCCTGAGGGTAAAGGTGAAGCGCTTGGTCACCAACTAGGGTCTCCTAAGCAACTGTCTTGGATATCATAGCAACTGCCTTGGTTACCATAGCAACCACCCTGGTTACCATAGCAACTAACATCGTATCAGCCAAAAATTGCTCTTAGAGTGCAAAATTCATCGGAAAATCTGAATTTGAAGCTCATTCATCAATTTTACACCCATCTGGGGCAGGGAAACACCGCATTATGAATACATAATGCAATAATTCTTGTTAATATAATAGTAATAATATCAAGAACATTCTACCAAAACTAATTGAAATTAGTTGGTCGGAAAGGTTATCCTACTATTTGAGCTACCTACAGAGTGCCAACTTGTCGATTTGAACAGTCCCAGTCATTTAAAAACATTGGGGTCAAAACTTGGGTGATGGGTCAAAGACCCGTCACTGTTATGATATATCCCGACCACTAAAAAGAGCACTAACAAAAGCACTAAAACACCCATAAAAGTTATAACTGCGATTCATTCTGACGTTGCTTTTGGGAGGGGTAATGGAAACCTTTAATGCGCTTTCCAGTGCAGTGATCTAAAATAAGCTCTGAACTAAAATTAAATCATACCTAGGTGTATGCGGATCAAAAGGAGGATTACTTCAATTATCACAAGAAGATACACTCCCTCATTCTGTTAGCGGTGGCACTCCCTGACAGATCATTTTGTTTTGCTGACTTGGGACGACCGGGTCGAATGAACGACAGCAGAGTTCTCGAATTATGTGACCTGCCCTCCTGGATAAACAATCTCCCCCCTGATTTTCACCTGTTGGGGGATAAGGCGTTTGGTATATGTCAGGGGATGATGAAACCGTATGGGGCCACAGATGTCGACAACAACGATGCCTGTAAGTTGTTTAATGACAAATTGAGCAGCACGAGGATGACGGTAGAATGTGCGTTTGGAGTGTTGAAAGGGCGGTTTCGATCTCTGATGAAACCGTTGCCATTCTATCGGGTTGAGGCTGCACAGCTGGGAATTGGGGCGGCAGTTGTACTCCACAACTGGCTCATTAGGAGGGGGGATATCTTTCAAGACGACACCAAAGACCCCCACAGAGTCTTGTGGACAACTACCAGAACCCAAATTGGCACTGGCCATGCCAAGAGAGACCGAATAAGGGACTCATTCTAGGGGGCATGGGTTTTGTTCTTGGGGTATTACGTTCTGCAGATCAGGTATTGCTTTATGTACCCGTGTTCTTTGGGATTTTTCTCCGGCGCTCTGATGTCTTCAGGTCCCAATTATTGTTATTTTTGTTAGAGCAACCCACTGAGCCAACACTACTTATTATACCAAATGAGCGTATAAATTGGTTTAGCTAGCATCTTCTGTTTATGCTATCACTTGTTTGACATATTTTAAATTTCAATAATATATATCGATTTATTAATTATGACCCCTTTAGTTGCCCTTGCTGAGCTATAGCTAATTGTGAAACTGGTCCTATAACTCAGCAATTGATACAATAAAATATTGAAATTTGTCAAACGCCAATATATCACACTGTGTAGTAGCCTACTACACTGTAGTGTACCCTAAGGGTAGCGACTGGCTATTTGAAATGGCGGCTAATTTGAAAAAACCCCTCTACAGGCCAGCAGGTGCACCAGATTTGGATTTTTAAACATCAGTATATAGGTGAGACAGAACTCATGACAAGCCCACTGATGTCTAACAATCCAAATCTGGTGCACTTGCTGGCCTGTAGAGGTGGTGTTTCAAGATAAGTAGAACTCATGCCTGCACCTGCTGGCCTGTAGAGGGGGTGTTTCATTTTTCAAGATAGCCGCCATTTCAAAAAATAGTAGCGTGTCGCTACCCTATACACTAATGACATCTTCTATAGTAGCATGTTGAGGTAGACATCAATTGGTCCTGGGATAACTTTTGTTTATGATAAAAAACAGGAAGATGTGATCATCAAGGTATAAAGTTTGCTGGCCTTATTTTATAACAGGTAATACAGGTGTATAGATGGTGATTGTTTTATTCAAACCCTTCTAAAGACTATCAGATCATATGAGAGTGTCTTATACTGATTTTAGCACTAGCAAATACTTCTCCCCCTTCACTTAATACTTATTATAAAAAATAATACGAAGATTCCCCCAGATCGTCAGTGATAAGAAAAGTGTATACCGGCGGCCTCTTAGGTTGGTAAACATGAAAACTCGGTGGTTGGTTAACTGTTTAGTGTTTCAGCGTCTACGCCTTCGTCTTAAATTAATTTGTTTAAATGCGCCTCATAAACCAATCCCTGTTCCCCCAGATCATATCATTGAAAAGAGTGGCGTTAAGGAGTGCATGAAGTGTCGTAATATAAAAAAGTCCAAATGGAGGAGGAGAAAGGAGAACTGTGGACCAATACCAGGACTTGACGGTACGTAAATGAATGATCAACATATTTTTATACCCAAACTAATTCATGAAACTAGTAAACCCGCTCGCGGTACCGATCGCCAATCTAGAGAAAACTTCATTGATTGTCCCGGTAATCTCTCTACTCGCTCCCTCTTTATCCCTCTCCCTTTCGCAACGTGTATGCGCTTGTGTGTCAACTGCACACACACACACATGTATAACATCTCAAGGCGCAGAGAAGGAGGAGGGAGGGGGGGGGGGGGGGGTGCGAGAAGGACGAGAGAGAGAGCAGAGAGAGTGAGAGAGAGAGAGAGAGTGAGAGCAAGAGGAGAGCAGAGATAGGATCGGAGAGACGAGAGTAGAACGAGCAGATAGAGAGCGATCCTCGCATCTCTCTCTACTCTCGCTTCTCTCTCTCTCTCTCTCCTCTCTCTCTCTCTCTCTCTCTCTCTCTCTCTCTCTCTCTCTCTCCCTGTCTCCATCTCACATTGTCTCCATCTCACTATGTCTCCATCTCACTCTGTCTCTATCTCACTTTATTCTGTTTTTGCCGTACTTCGTACCTCGTATGGTATTTACCAACGCATTTACCAACGCAAGGGTATTAGCCCTTCCCAACGCGAACACATATTGTTGTCCCCTGTCTTAGACAGCCTGAGCGGATGTTGGTGGTTCAGGACGAGAGAATATTCAGTATAGAATGATATCCTAAATATATATATACTAGCGCACCCATTGGGTGCGCCTCAAGTAAGGGTTTTTTTGATAACCCACGGCCAGCCGGCTTCGCCGGGTGGTTCTTTTCGCCCTTTCAACGTCAATAACACGGTTGCCATGGCAACTGAGTTGGTAACTATGAGGACTGGCATGTTAAAAGTCATTCGAAAATATTAAAAACTTCCACTGGAAGTTCCAAAAGTGTGAATGACAGGTTTACAGCTTTGGGCACATAAAGTATTTTATGAAGGAGCACTGTCGCGTAGATACCGCTGAACGAACGGCCATCACTACGTCGTTCATCTCCAAATTATAATAGAGATATCATATTATATGTCACTATGCACGTGTCCCGATGTATATCAGGTTTTTTTAACTTGTGGTGAAGAAGAGAAACATCTATTTCAAGCCAATCTTGCACCCCAAATTTCGCCTGGCGGGGGGGTAATCATGGTGACAAATGGTGACTAATGGTGACTCATCTGACCATTTAGGGTATGTCACCATCACCATTTGTCACCATTTGTCACCATTTGTCTCCATTTGTCACCATTTGTCTCCATTTGTCACCATTTGTCTCCATTTGTCACCATTTTTTGACGAATAATGCGGATTTCGGCAGAATTTCTTTAAAAATTTGATAAAATTTATTAATTTCCTTAGACCGACATATTTGTTCATAAATTGTTTACATGGCCATTCCGGATCGACTAGTAGTTTTTTGGACCGCTAAAACTTCCCAAAAGTCACGTTGAGGGTGTACCTCCCTCGCACAACACATAAAAGCGCAATTAACCACCTGTGACCCCCTACATCCAATCGACTTGAAACTTGGTAGAAGTGTCCCCCCAGTGTCCCATAACATCATATTATGTCCCATAACATCATATTATGCCTGTAGGAAGCTCCAGAGAGAATGGTGACAAATGGTGACTCATCTCAAAATTTTGGTCATGTCACCATTACCATTTGTCACCATATGTCACCATGTGTCACCATTTGTCACCATGATTACCCCCCCCCCCCCCCCCCCCGCCTGGCAATTATTCATAACACCGTTTTTGTTGGTAAATTTTGCCCCGATATGTTCCAATATTACCCAGGGCTGGCTCCAGGGGGGTGATGCGGGTGGTACACTGCACAGTGCACACCCCCCCAAAAATGAGACCTTTTGGATTGGGAAACCACCCCAAAAATACAAAATTTTCAGTAAAATTTTTGACTGATCACAACCGAATTTAAATCACCCAGTGAACATCACTGAGTGAGAGAGAGAGCATTGTAGCATTCATAAATCTAGAAAGTAGACGTCACAAATGATTAAAAACCCTAGAATTTACTTGAATTAGTTAAAAATTTCCGGGGGCTTCGCCCCCAAATTCTACTATTAGTGCACCCCCCAGAAATATCGGGCTGGAGCCAGCCCTGATATTACCCAATTGTCCGCATTGCCCTAGCCTACCCTACTCGTGTGTAAATGACATGTAACATACCCTCTTCCTCAGGAGACACAAGCAACAACTAAGCTGCTAACTGCGAAAATGCCAGGAATTTTGAGGAAAGATGTAGATGTAGAGTAGAAGATGACGCCTACTTTTATCAATCGATCATGAACATTGTTGTAATATGAATATGATAATGATGTTGATTTAAGCGATCTATAGTAGACATGAAGGGAAGTCAAAAGTAGCGTTGAAAGCATTGGCCAGTCCAATCCCATATCATTTAATGTTCATAAATCATAGATACTAAAGACGGTTTGTAACGTGAAAAATATCGAAGTTGAAATATTGTGAATTAAACTTTTTGTTACTTATCCAGTTTCTAAAATTATTTATTGAAGTCTTAAAAAAACCTAGTTTTAACTTTGACAATCAAAATCTTTTGGTCTGGCGTTAAAAAAATATTATGTTCCTATAACATAATGGTGGGTTTATTTTTGTATTTTCCCAACAAGACCCAGACCCCATTTGGCTAATTGAGCTAGTAAACGTAACGCGCGATGATAAAGGTTTGGTAATATTCGCGCGAGATCTTGCACGTACAAGAGTAGTCCAAGAAATCACTCAGCACTGTCGCTTAAAAGAGTTGTGCTGACTGTTTTCTCGATTGTCGCTTACTGCAGTAAGAGTCGTATGATTTACCTCATTACCAATGTCTCTCTTGTCTCTCTCTCTCTTGTCGCCATTCTGTCGCCCCTTGTTGTGTCAATCTCTCTTTCTCTTTGAAACAGTGTGTACACAACAGTACACACACACAAAAGAAAGAGTTTTCACACCTTTTTGGGCAAATTCTTGCGTGTAATAACTTGCACTTTTGGAGCGGGCGTTATGAGATTTATCATTTCGGATGCAGTCATATCAGCCCGTTACCGCGCGGGTGTTATTTCTCCAAAAAATGCGCAGTGGGCGTTATAAATTAGGTGCTATCCCAAAATTTATTTAGAGGCCTGAATGCAGTGCACCTTTGCATTTTCCGTGAGAGATTCTGCGGCTTATATTATAATAAAAGGTTAAAGATTAAACTTGGAAACTTGGAAACTGCCAAACTACTATAATAAGTTATGTGCTCGATCCATGAGATTCAGCTCCTCCTCCTACTGCTGTTGCAGAGCAACTCATGAACAGTCGAGACTTATACAGAGACTAGTGTTATATAATTGAAACTCGAGCAGCTTCTGCAGAAGAGCTGGATTTATTATGTGCAAAAATTGTGAATAAAATAGTTGTCCAGGGAGACATAAGTTATACAGTTCGCCCCGACATAGGGGACCCCAATCGCGATTCACCCCGATTCACCTTTCCCTCAAGCATCCCAGCTGGCAAATTGCCATGTGTGCAATGATTGCGGTGCAGGGTGGGGCATCTGATGCAGAGGTAGTGGTTATTATTTCTATTTCTATAATTCTTTGGGTGCAATGCTAACCATGTGTAGTAGCTACATGTAGTTTGTGATTTAATGCGATGTGATACACACGAAGTTCCCGCGAAGTTCATCTACTAAAAATAAACTAAAACGATGCTGAAAGTAGCGAATATAATGCGTAAATTTTGTCACGAAAAGTTCGTGAATAATCTCATGATGCTGAGTTGCGGGTGGGAAAATATAAAACCATCTTTGAATAAACTGCACTTTGCGGGAAAGTAATTAACGAATTTAACATATTAAACACGGCCTGGCTAATGGGGTTGTGGCCACCATATTCTCGATAATATTCCAGGATAATTAAACAGCCTGATAGTTACTACTAATATCTTTCTAATCTGTAATTTCACTAATTTCATGCCCTTTCGTGGTCTCGCTTCCTTGTCCAACCTCTTTCATCTCTATTTCAATGGTTGCCTGTGAGGAAGGCCGGAAGGGATTACGGATGTTCAGTTTCTTCCACCAAGACAGGACCAACTTGTACAAATCGGAGTGAAATACGGGGTTCAGACAGCTGTTAAGCGGAAGAATTGAGATGGCAGTGGCATCGTACCAAGTTGAGGAAACCAGCCGCTCCGTGATCATGGTGTAGATCATAATACCCGCCACAAACAACCAAGTAGACAGTTTAACTCCTACAATAATAGCAACCTTTGTTCCTATCTCACTGACACTGTTCTCCCGGAGCGAAGTTATGACTTTCCTTAAGATGAAGCCGTAGCTGATGATAATGATTATCAGAACAACTTCAATAGTTGCTAGATATCCTGTTTTATAAAGGAGCAGCGTCCCTGTTTTGGTACTGAACATGTCTGGTAGGCACACTGGTGACCAGCTATAAAATGAGAAGTCCTGAACTTTATACATACTCGGGTTGTTTGTGGTTGTTTTCAGCTGTTCTAGTTTCTCATACAGATTCAGTGGAGATGAGCTGTCGTTAAAGAATATCGCATGAATCCTATCAATGTCACTGTAATCTGCATTATATGTTGTGATAAATGGATTTATAGAAGACATCTGGATTTTGGATCTGAAGACCGTCTGTATCTCTTCTATGGGTATCAAAGGCAGGGCAGCATTCGTTAAGTTCACTAGAAACATCACTACCAAAGAAAACCTGCACCAGACACAGTGGAATCCCCTAGAAAAGGGTCTTCCACACTGAAGCTCTGGTAACACTCATAAGAAGAACTGTCAACAACGAACCATGGCTTGAGAATGTGAAAAGAAATCCCAGGGTCTGACACAGCGCCCCAGATCGCCACTCCACATCAACTTTACAATACTTGCCGTAGTACCACAGGTTAGCAGCTTGAAGGGACACCAAGTAGAGCCCCATGATCAGATCGTGAAACACAAGGGCCACCTTAAGGAGTCTATCAACCTGCAAGTGCTCCTCCTCAACCCCTCTCCATTCTATCTCGTACAAGTTGTAAGCGTTAGCTATGAAGATGGTTAGGACAGCAAGAGCAGATAGGCCCATTAATGAGAAACTACTAATGATTCTTTCGTCGGATGAGAATGAACCACCGACACACCCAGAGCACTCATCCAGAGCGTTTTCACAGTCGCTGTGTCCATCACACACCATATCCATCCCATCCAACCAGTCTGTTTTACTGCAATAAAACCGATCAGGGCAATACTGCCGTTTTAGAGTAGAACGGCGTAAGTCCATTTTCCCCGTTTCGAGATATTCACGTTCAAAGATTTGGTTCTCAGTTATTGTAAAAGGGCGTAAGTCACACAAACCCTCACTCCAGATGTGTAAAAGGACGCAAGTCCATCTTACTAAAACCACGAACATAAAAGGACGTAAGTCCACGCTGTGTGCGTGACTTTCTCAGCGTGGACTTACGTCCTTTTACCATTTTCAGTGTAAGTACAAATTATCATCGTACACTCGGTTGTTACACCCGAATTGAACTGAACAAAGGACCGATCTCGGCCTCGTCGAAAATAGGCTAAAAATGCAACTAATTGGTATTGATGCCAAAACCACTTTACCCGACTAATTGTGATACGCTGAATCACGTGAGCTACTTTAAAAAGTGCTCAGAGGTGAAAAAAGTGTCCTAATTGAGCATAATTGCCAATTGGGTCAAATTTACCGAAACTGTAACTTATCGCTTTTAATACAAGTGAGGGCGCATTTCCCACTAATTTTGATACGCTGAATCATGTAAGGGGCTTTTCTAAGCCGCCAGAGGTTAGGAAAATGTCCTAATTAATCACAAATTGACCAAATTTTCAACTTCTAATCCTCACCGAATCGTTGAGTGTTCAGCATTGCGAATCGTGGTAGAGAATCATGTATCACCGTTACTAATGAGGAATGACGATGCTGATTGTTCATGAGATCTGCAGTAGCAATGTCCTCTTTTCTCGAATCACATCACTCTGCAGTATTGGTACACCTACCTCATTAGCGGCCGTGATACGATAGCCATGCCAATCATAATTGGTAAAAGTTTGGACCGAAAAATATATTTTTCTGGAATTAATGACAATTTTCATTCAGATTAAAAAAATTAATTTTGAGCTAGAGGTCTGAAATTTTGGTAAAGTTATTTATTTGTCTCATATAGTTGCTGTACCAAATTTTATCGGTCCACGTTTTTATTGCCCCACACGGTACATTTATTGGGATTAGTTGGACACCATTGGGGCAATTAACCAATCGTTAGAGAGAGAGAGAGAGTGAGAGTGAGAGTGAGAGAGAGAGAGAGAGAGAGAGAGAGAGAGAGAGAGAGAGAGAGAGATAGAGAGACAGAGACAGAGAGAGACAGAGAGACAGACAGAGAGAGACAGAGACAGAGAGGGAGAGACTAGAGAGAGAGGGAGGGAGAGGGGAAGACAGAGGGGGAGACAGAGGGGGAGAGGGAGGGAGTGTTTGTTCATGCGATTCAGTGTATCAAAATAAGTGGAATAAGTGCCCTCACACGACACACCTCTGTCCTCTAGCTTTTCTGGGGCTTTTCTTGGAACGAAGTTGAAAATTTGGTCAATTAGACCCAACTGTGATTAATTAGGACACTTTCCTAACCTTTGTCGGCTTAGCGGGAAATGCACCCTCACTTGTATTAAAAGCGATAAGTTACAATTTCGGTAAATTTGACCCAATTGGCAATTATGCTCAATTAGGACACTTTTTTCACCTCTGAGCGCTTTTTAAAGTAGCTCACGTGATTCAGCGTATCACAATTAGTCGGGTAAAGTGGTTTTGGCATCAATACCAATTAGTTGCATTTTTAGCCTATTTTCGAAGAGGCCGAGATCGGTCCTTTGTTCAGTTCAATTCGGGTGTAACAACTGAGTGTACGATGATAATTTGTACTTACACTGAAAATGGTAAAAGGACGTAAGTCCACGCTGAGAAAGTCACGCGCACAGCGTGGACTTACGTCCTTTTATGTTCGTGGTTTTAGTAAGATGGACTTGCGTCCTTTTACACATCTGGAGTGAGGGTTTGTGTTGACTAACGCCCTTTTAAAAAAGACTAGCAAAAAGCTTGTTGTGCTTCTAGCTCACTCATTTTTCAAGACTCAATGATGAGAGTGAGCTCATCTGAAAGAGCTTAAAATTCTGAAGAAGTAGATACCAATATCTCAATTTTCATAAAAATGGACTTACGCCGTTCTACACTAAAACGGCAGAATACGTCTCATCCGTCTTGTCGGGACAATCGAAAATCCCGTCACACGTTACGTCTATAGTGACTTGATCGTAGACAGTTTCACACTGGTAGATGACAGAAAAGTAAGGGTTTTTCACCATTCTCCCAGCCACCAAGTTTTCACAGTATTTACTGGAAACGTTGCAGGCCTCATTACACATGGTCACGTGATCCAAGGTGGTTTTAGCCCTTCTCAAATACATCAAGTCCGCGCATTGCATGTGTTTACCGATCGTTACAGGACATGATTCTTCACAGGGCCTATAGGACAAATCAGCTGGATCACGGGGATGGCACTGCGCCTCAAAAGAGGCAGTTGTCGTTGTGTTCCTGCCCCAGGAATTCTCACACCATGTCTCTCTGGCTCCCTCACACGCTCTCTCATCCTCTCCACCGGGACAGTCAGGAAGTAAGTTGCACGCAGACTCCACGCTGACACAACCGACACCGCCCGGACAGTAGATTACAGTGGTGTTAGGACAACTACATTCATCCGTAAGGCATTCAGACAGCCCATTACAGACAAATTCTACCGGGATTGTGCAGTTCCAGGTGGCTGTTAGACAGCCATTCCCGTGGCCTGGACAAGTCTGGAATCGATTGGGAACCATTGGACAGGTAAAGGAGTCGTTGTCCACGTTTCTGTTTGGTGGAACGAACCTGTAAAACTCAGGCAGTAAGCTATTGCAGGTGAAGTCATAGATTGTGCAGTCCTGACATGACGCGTAGAGGGACCAGGTGAAGTCAATAGTCGGTGCTCCCACGACAGTTATTATTATAACAAACAGAATCATATTGATCTCTTTCCGTGCGCCCCGTGCAGATGTAACAGAGCTGGGTTAGAAAACAACAAGGTATTGGAGGAGGGTTTTATACCTTTTATAGTGGCTCTGCTATCTGAATATATATATATAGAATGGATTCGTTCCTATGAACAAGCTATGAATTGTTAGCTATAATTGCTTGCCTTGTTCGACCCTCCCTCCCCGCGCCCCGGGTTTGAACAAAACAAATAATTGCTGGGTCTTCGATAACAGAAAAAAACAAAGGATTTTGAAATCGTATCTCTTTATCTTTTGACTCAATCTTTTGTTCCGTTTCTTTTTGAAAAAGTTTCATTGTGATTGGTGAATCGCTGAAGTTCAGCAACCACGCGTGGCCATGTGTGAGTGCAAACTGCAAGTGCTATAAGTTACTATTTACCTGACATTGCAGATCCGATACATCCACCAAGAGGGAATGATGCACAATAGATTGAAGTTATGTAGTTCTTGACAGCTTGGGGCATACCACCATACTTCACCTGGGGAGAGGGAGAGAGGGGTATTAGCTTGGGGCATACCACCATACTTCACCTGTAGAGAGAGGGTATTTGAAGCAGGGGTTGGAGAGAGACAGGGTGTTGGGTAGTTGGAGGAGATAGTTGGAGGTGTTTGAAGGTGAAGGAGAGAGATACCCCTAAAGGTATAGCCCCTCTCCAGAGATAGGAAATAACCCAGAAATAATTACCTGATAGATATCGAACATGATAAGGAGACCAGGGTAGCATCCCAGGGGAACTAGAACTCCAATTAGGGCCAGCACAATGAGGAGTTGAACTTTAGATGGGACAATCTGAAACAATCAGGAGTTGAACTTTAGATGGGACAATCTGAAACAATGAGGAGTTGAACTTTAGATGGGACAATCTGAAACAATGAGGAGTTGAACTTTAGATGGGACAATCTGAAACAATCAGGAGTTGAACTTTAGAGGGGACAATCTGAAACAATGAGGAGTTGAACTTTAGATGGGACAATCTGAAACAATGAGGAGTTGAACTTTAGATGGGACAATCTGAAACAATGAGGAGTTGAACTTTAGAGGGGACAATCTGAAACAATGAGGAGTTGAACTTTAGAGTGGACAATCTGAAACAATGAGGAGTTGAACTTTAGAGTGGACAATCTGAAACAATGAGGAGTTGAACTTTAGATGGGACAATCTGAAACAATGAGGAGTTGAACTTTAGATGGGACAATCTGAAACAATGAGGAGTTGAACTTTAGATGGGACAATCTGAAACAATGAGGAGTTGAACTTTAGATGGGACAATCTGAAACAATGAGGAGTTGAACTTTAGATGGGACAATCTGAAACAATGAGGAGTTGAACTTTAGAGGGGACAATCTGAAACAATGAGGAGTTGAACTTTAGATGGGACAATCTGAAACAATGAGGAGTTGAACTTTAGATGGGACAATCTGAAACAATGAGGAGTTGAACTTTAGATGGGACAATCTGAAACAATGAGGAGTTGAACTTTAGAGGGGACAATCTGAAACAATGAGGAGTTGAACTTTAGAGGGGACAATCTGAAACAATGAGGAGTTGAACTTTAGAGGGGACAATCTGAAACAATGAGGAGTTGAACTTTAGATGGGACAATCTGAAACAATGAGGAGTTGAACTTTAGATGGGACAATCTGAAACAATGAGGAGTTGAACTTTAGATGGGACAATCTGAAACAATGAGGAGTTGAACTTTAGATGGGACAATCTGAAACAATGAGGAGTTGAACTTTAGAGGGGACAATCTGAAACAATGAGGAGTTGAACTTTAGATGGGACAATCTGAAACAATGAGGAGTTGAACTTTAGATGGGACAATCTGAAACAATGAGGAGTTGAACTTTAGATGGGACAATCTGAAACAATGAGGAGTTGAACTTTAGATGGGACAATCTGAAACAATGAGGAGTTGAACTTTAGAGGGGACAATCTGAGAAATATGGATAATTAGAGACACAGTCAGCTGTTCTTTAGAATTGTTCTACTCGATTGGAGATACTAAAAACATGCTAAAACCATGTTAAAACTTATATTAAACACATGTTAAAACAACTCTCACGTGTATGAAAGGTGCAGGTCCCAGGAACAGATAACAGGCGGGTAGAAGGAATGCAGAGATAACCAGGAAGAAATAAGGATTGAATCTGTCCATGGCATGTCCCAGGAAGGGTGCAGAGATACAGATACCAGCTGTATTGACGAGCAGAGCTATTCCAGCAAACTCTGCTGTCGCTCCAAACTCGGCCTGAAACATGATGGTGAGGTTAGAACTCGGCCTGAAACAATGTTATACTAACATGAGGTGAGAGGTAAAATAAGCAGCTCCACACCATCACAATTGTTGTAGGTCTTACGATAAATGGGTGTGAATCCACAAACTCAAATTATAATCCTAGCTCCCTATTAATTACTTAACTAGTTAATCAATTAATTGTTAATTACTTACCACAACATAAGGGGCCAGGATGGGAATATAGAAATTGAAGAGTATCATGCAAGCTGCTGAGTGCCACGCAGGAAACCACACCATCACGTCTTTTAGAACTCTGTAGGAAGAGAGTGGGTGTGAGTCTTTTAGAACTCTGAGTGGGTGTGAGTCTTTTAGAACTCTGAATGGGTGTGAGCATTTTAAACTGTTAAGTTAAGGTAGATCATTCAAAAACCCTGGTTTCATGATTTTCGGTATAATTGTGATCCCGTGTACTGCGGTGACGAGTCTTTCAGTACTCTGTATTATCTGAGGAAGTAAATTAAAAGTATCGGGGGGGGGGGGGGATTAAATTGTTCCAGACAACAAATGATAAATAGCAAGATTATTTAATAATGCCAGACAACGGATCCTCATGATAAAACACAATACTGTCTGAATGCAACCCCCCAGCCGGATACCACCCGCTACTTCCCTGCATGATCATTGCACCATTTGGAGCATTAGCATTGGAGGACACCCGCTTGTAGTTCAATGCCCATTATATGTGAGGTGCAATGATGGCGAAAGTGTTATTTCGAAACAAGATATTTCGATTAATAACTGACTTGCAGTACAATTCACCCAGGCTTTTTAATATTTCATATCTTTGGGATCACGGTTTGTTCTTGTTTTGTTCAATAGTCGAACAAGACAAGGTTCGTTCCTAGATTGATATATTATTGATTTGTTCAAGGGTCGAACAAGACAAGGTTCGTTCCTAGATTGATATATTATTGATTTGTTCAAGGGTCGAACAAGACAAGGAGTTCGTTCCTAGATTGATATATTATTGATTTGTTCAATAGTCGAACAAGACAAGGTTCGTTCCTAGATTGATATATTATTGATTTGTTCAATAGTCGAACAAGACAAGGAATTCGTTCCTAGATTGATATATTATTGATCTGTATAGAGATGCAGTCGATGCAGTGGTCGACATGCAGTGTTATACCTGAACTAAACATCTCTCGTTTCGATTAGATCTAAATAGCAGCTGAACTAGTGCAGTGCAGCTCTTAATTGTGTGCTAATTATAGCAGGGGGTGGAGCTCTTAGGGTGCAGGGGGGTGGTTGTGGAGCTAGAAATAGATCTCCAACGTAGCTGTCAAGACGCTGCAGTAGTTCGTAGTGTGCGGGCTACTATAACTCTCCAGAGGTGAGGAGCTACTACCGTCAGTAATAATCTAGATTGTCGTATATCTTCGCTTCCCCGACGTAGAGAGGGAGAGAGGGAGAGAGAGGGAGAGAGATAGAGAGAGAGAGAGAGAGAGAGAGAGAGAGAGAGAGAGAGAGAGAGAGAGAAAGAGAGAGAGAGAGAGAGTGAGTGAGAGAGTGAGTGAGAGAGAGAGAGAGAGAGAGAGAGAGAGAGAGAGAGAGAGAGAGAGGGAGAGAGAGAGAGATAGGAAGCTTCCCAACAATATCTATCACAGTATAACTCCACAAAAATCTCACAGCAATAATCTAGATGGACCAATGAAATGGCTAACTACCGTTTGACAGTTTGTTCTAAAAACAGTTAACTTCACCGTCACGGTTGGTAACGAAGTTACATAGGGCATTGCGATAGTAAGGCACGTTTTAGCGTGCCCGCAATGTAGGGGGAACTGCGTTACCAACCGTCACGGTGGGGCGGGGAGGGGTAACTTCATTACCAAGGTGGGGCGTAGTACCGATATTCTAATCAGCAGTATGATAGCCCCAAACGGAACTGACTACAAGATTGGAATGAACCCGCTATTATCAAACGCCCAATATTTCCTGGGATTTTAGGTCATAGCTGAGTTTGAAAATATCTACTAGATATTATCTAGAGTATGCAGCGATACCATTGTATTGAACACGGTGTTCAACACCGACAATTATATATTGGGATCAAAAGTCACGGTCTTTCGGGATAATTGAGATCATAATTGCCACCATGATCACGAGGATCCCTTTACTTTGCGCTGATTAATTGTTGTAGGTTGAGCTACTGTTTATATCCAGTTTGTAAGCTGAGATAGGTGGTAGACATCTACGTACTAGAGTGACCAACTGATGCAGTATGTCAGTTGGCAGAAACTGTTTAGTTTACGATTGCCACGGTTACCATGGTTACCGGTAAGGTTACCTAAGGTTACCAGGGTTACCCCATGCACTGTACAGTCGGACCCCGATTTAGGGACACCCTCGGGGGAAAGGGTCTTGTCCACTAAATCGGGGTGTCCACTAAATCGGGGTGAGCCATATTTGGCCCATAAAAACATATTTTATTGCCCAAAATGCTATATTATTAAGACTAAAGACACCTCTAACTGTTATATGCAATATTCATGTATTGATGACATGATCATTTCTGATTAGAAAAAGAAAAATATAAAATAATTCTTTTTCAAAAAAATGTGGAAAATTTTCCAAGTTATACCAGCCCGTCCGGTTTGTATTTCGAATCGGTGCAACTTACTGGATATCCTGTCTAATTAGCGGGTTCAAAACGAACCGATACGTGATACCATACCGAATCGGGGCACCCTAAGCGGGTGAGGAAGTATAAAAATTTCAAAATAACTTTTTCTCTCAAAATTTATGGGGAGCACCGATCAAAGCATTGACAATCGTACCTGTAAAATTTTGCAAAAAAGTTATAAAAAAAAGGTATATCAGCCACGTCCGAATCGTGTTTCGAATCGGTGCATCTTATCACATGTCCTGCTGCTAATTAGACGGAACGAATCGAAACGTGATCCCCATCGAATCGAAATTTTGACGCTTGGACCTTGGTGAACTTGTGATTCAATGGGCACCATGGGGATCACGTATCGGTTCGTTCCGAACCGTCTAATTAGCAGAAGGACATGCGATAAGATGCACCGATTCGAAACACGATTCGGACATGGCTGGAATCTTTTTGAAAAATTTCACAAAAAATTTCCCAAAAAAATTCAAAAATTTTTGGGGGAAAAAAATCCTGTCCCTAAATCGGGGTGTCCCTAAATCGGGGGTCCCTAAATCGGGGTCCGACTGTATTACTTACTGAGATAGGTTTCCACCCTCCCCATCCTTCTAAGTATCCACATTGGTAACCAGCCCCCCCAGTTACCATCAATGGTTACCATGGTTACCCTATGCACTGTATAACTTACTGAGATAGGTTTCCACCCTCCCCATCCTTCTAAGTATCCACATTGGTTACCAGCCACCCCCCCAGTTACCATCAATGGTTACCATGGTTACCACGGTTACTTACTGAGATAGATTTCCACCCTCCCCATCCTTCTTGGTGTCCACATTGGTAACTCCGAACAGTGTTGCTATAAAGACCACCAACACGGCAGCTGCAGTTACAACAAATGAAAGGTAGAATCCTCCCTCCTAGAGAGAGAGAGTTGAGTGAGTAATTCCTTACTCAACGAAAAGAGAGAGAGGGGATATATTAGAGGTTTCCGTTTATTGCCTCTCTTCAATTCTATTGTATTACCATCCTGCATAAAACTTGAACGATTTGTTTTGAAGCGACGAATTATCATAGTATTAGACACAGTACGTGGTGTGTCGCGGTGTCGAAATGTCTTTTTGTTGTTGTAAGTTAAGCCACGAAATTTTATGAGGCGAGCGGTTGATTCTAACTAAAATTCCTCCTCGCAGAATTCCTATACTTCTTTTAGTTCCAAGTGCACGATTTAAATTCCCATCGGCAGAATTAATCTATATTTCATTCAACTGCACGATTTAAATTCCTTTTGTAGAGTTCCATCATAGTTCGTTCAACATAGTTATAAAGTTGCACCGAGATTTAAATTCCCTTTTGGGGCGCTATTAACTACGCTACAGGAAGACAACTTGGCAAGATATTGGAGATCCAAGAGATTCTCAACTATATAGTTGATCAGTGATCGTGGAACCATGCACAACCACTTGCCACATTACTCAGAATTACTCTCTGCTGGGTTCCTTGGAATGTGACGTTAATGGTTATCTAATTTAATGTGTTCTAGAACCACCAACGAATTCTTCCATTTCATGGTCCCTAGTTAACTAACTATCTGTCTAGCAGCGCCAACGAATTCTTCCAATTCGTGGTCCCTAGTTAACTATCTGTCTGGCAGCGCCAACTCGATCTGCAGAGTGGAGCGCCGCCAGACAGCTAACTATAATATAGCAGCGCTCGCAAGCACTCTGTATAATTACCACGTAGAAGACGCTGCCTAGGAAGGGTGACACGGCCACTGCGAGGTTTAATGAGGTCTCGATAATGGCGGTGGTGAGAGCCAGGTTCTCAGGATACATCTTGGCAGTCATGGCGAAGGCAATAACGTCAATTATACCTCCATTCGCTCCCTGTAGAGAGGATTAGTAAAGATGGGGAATTAGAACGAGGAGTAAGAAAGAGTAAATAAATAGTAGAAAAGGGGAAACAAAGAGGAATCATAATCACAAATAAGTAAATTTTCTCATCTTTATCAAAATTAGGTTTTAAACTGACAAGTAATATATCCCAGTAAAATAATTTTACGTCACATTATTATTAATTATCGAGCGAAGGGCACCCTTTTTGACAGGCCCATAACCCTACGAATCAAATTATGCAAATATTTCTGAATATTTCTAAAATGATAAAAGTCAAGTACATACCTACCTGTATAGTAAATTATGTACCACATTTTTAGAACTATGTCAAATATAAACCTACCTGTAGTAAATTACCACATTATGTCAAGTACCTGACAGAGTCGGAGAATGATGAGGAGGACTATAAAGAGGGTGTTTGATTTGACTAGCTCCAAAAAGGAACACAAAAACGTCACAATCACCAGCAATCCTGAGTGAGAAAATCATATTTGGAATCGGGAAAATGTTTATCATCTCCTAAACTGCCACGTTTTTAGTTTTTTGGCAAATCCCGACTTCCATTCAAGACATTCCCCTTTCAACCCCGCCCATCACCCCACCCGGCCACCCACCACCCACCCACCACCCCGCGCATCACCCCGCCCACCACCCACCACCCCGCCCACCACCCCACCCACCACCCCGCCCACCGCCCCAGCCACATCCCCACCCACCACCACCCCACCACCCCGCCCATCACCCACCACCCCGCCCATCACCCCACCCACCACCCTATTTAGGTGCCGGCAAGCACCTCCGACCCGAAGAAAACAGCAAAAAACGAAAAAAAGAAAAAGAATTTTTTGCCCCTGCACAAAAACCCAAAAATGCCGGCCCTATTAAGAACAAAGAAAAGTCTTTTTTTGGGGGGGGGGGGGGCAAAAAACATGTCAACGATTGTGGCCACACCGTTTGAGATATCGACTTGAAATTTTGTAGGCATGTTCTTGTAGTATTCCTTTGTGTCATGACGTTGGCGGATTTTTGAATTTTTAATTAATTAATTAATTATAGATAATTAAAAATGGTGCAGGGGAAGTGGGAATAGTCAAAATTAATTAATTAGTTAGTTAGAGCCGTGCAAAAAATGGAATTTGGTGCAGGGGCAGGCAATGTGCAAGGGCAAATGGTTCAGGGGCTGCCCTTGCACCAAAATTGCGATCGAACTGTGTCCACACCGTTTAATATTTTGACACGAAACTTTCTATGCATGTTCTAGTAGCATAACTACGAGTACTAGAAGAGCCGTATGATTAATATATCAATTAGGTAATTAATTATAGGCAAATTAATTAAAATTTGTGCAATTTTCCCCTGAACATTTTCCCCTGCACCATTTTGTTTGCCCCTGTACATTTTTTGCAACTTTGATATTCAAACTGTGGCCACACCGTTTGAAATTTCGAAATGAAACTTTGCATGTATGTTCTAGTAGTATAACTACGAGTCATAACGGAGCCGGATTTTTTCCCACCCAGATGCCTTTTGCAAAAAGGCATAGGGGTTTAGAATTCGACAATTTTACATGACATACTAGTGAAGTGTCACGCTTTTCATGTAACGTAACCTCCTGAGTTGCTGTTGGCAACTATCCAGTGCGGAATGCTGTCACTTACTGACTGAACACAACAGGAAGTTTGCGCGCATGTGCGCGGCGCCTTTATGTTGCACTTGCAATTACAATTGTTCATAGATTTGTCATCGCGCCCTACGTCATTGTGCAATGAACATTGTTCTGCATTTGTGATCGGAACTGCGACTTATTATTACATACTAGGATATCACATAGCTCAGGCAACCCATCAGCTATACCGGCTCACGTATCAGTGCCCAATTAGAAGCAGGTGTGGCAACTGGCACATGCCAGATCACATGGTTGGCGGGGAAATCAGGCGGTATGGCATTATACCGCAATTATTCTTGTTGATTTTCTAATTAATTAATTAATTATAATCAATTAAAACTTTTGCCCCTGCACCAATTTGCCCCTGCACAGTTTTGGCAAATTTGATATTCAAACTTTGAGCCTTTGTGAAAGTAATGAAAATTATTTATTTCAGGTTATGATGAACAATAAGCTATAAAAACGCCCCTTTTTGTTACACAAGCCTGTGCTTGGTATCGAAGACACCTCACACTCTGTCGCCGGGCGACCTTCGCGTGCACACGCTGGCAAGGGGTAACTTCGTAACCAAAGCCTGTGCATTGTGCATAATGAAATGGATAAATTTTCATCCAGTTGCTGGCGATAGAACTCGATAGAGTTCGATTGATTTACCATGACAACGGAGTTGGTTACCATACTAACCAGAGAATTCGTTGTAAAATAGTCCTTTCTTGCTATAAACTCGGCCTTTAGATAGAAAATTGATTTTATTCTACTCGCACTAATGCAAGGGCATTTCACAGTTTGGTGCCGTTATTTTTGTCTCTATTTTTAATAGGATTTTGGGATTAGACTGAAAGTATGGGATCATTTGAGAAGTAGTGAAGATTTGAAACATGTTAGCAACTTGCCGGTTCGACAAACTAAACCCATATGATTCCAACTTCGGGTCGGACGAGGGGAAGCTTGCCTTTTGCGAACATTATAACTAAACATGTACAAATCTTTTACCTGTTGATAGAAGTAGCATTCCCTTTGAACTGTATCTGTCCAGTAGTTTCCCAGCGATGGGGCAAATGATGATGTAGCAGAGTGGTACCGCCGCCAGAATGAATCCTATTATAGGGGGGGGGGGGTGCAGTCACATATTGAAAACAAAAAGGGGCCTTGACACCACGAAATTGCAGTGTATTCATTAATTTCAAACTTTTCAACACTACTTTAAACAAATTAATTTGAGTGATGGGAACGAACGACAACGAGGGCGATAACCCTACGAATGAACGATTGATAAAATCAGTGAATGACTATGTTTCGGAGATCATGAGATTGGAATACGCGGGAACCTCGGAAGAGATGAATGTTGAACCTCAGCTGGTAACAGATAGCTACAACTTTTTCAAACATTTTCCTGAGTCAAAACTGACCCCTGATAGTGCTGGTACAGTTTATAAAGATATAAACACCTATTTTAGACATTCTCTCAAGAACTTATCTAAAGAGGAAATAATTGACGCCACATGTAAAACGTTTTTGTCCAGTGTAAAACTTCTCAAATGTGCAATGCACAGCCTTGATGAGATTGTTAGTACGAGGAAACTCGAGGAGGAGTTACGAAAGTGCAAGGAAGAACTTGACCGCCACCGTGTCAATGTGATTGAGCTACAACAAACCGTTATTAACGCCCAAAAGGAGCAACTGAGTTCCGTAAAAACTTCAGTGCAGAAGGTGAAAGCCTACTCTACTGTACTGGCTCAAAACTGTGCCGCAGTCTCTCCGGTGGTGAGAAAGTCTTCTCAAGATCCTGCTTCCACACCATCGTCCGACAGGGAGAAAAACCTTGTTATTTTCGGTATACCAGAAACAACTGACCGCCTGACTAGGAATAGTGTTGATGGTGTGTTTGCCGAGTTGAACGAAAAACCAAAAGTTAACTCAATGAAACGTATCGGCGAGAGAAACGAGAAGGGCCCTCGGCCAATTTTGGTTTCTTTTGAAAGGCGAGCAACACTTTTGGCTCTGCTGAAAAAATCACGACAGCTCAAGAACTCGGAACATTTTTCAGCTGTTTACCTGTCACCTGATTTAACCCCGATTCAAATTAGAGAGCGAAAAACTCTTATAAACACGATGAAAAAACTCCGCTTAGAAGACCCGAGTGGAAAGTACTATATTAAAAACAATATAATCCAAGTTGGATAATATTTTTCTTATACACTGTTACTCTAGTTTAGTAAGCCCGCTTTAGGTAACTGCTGAAGCCTGTTGGCCTTTCAGCCTAAAAGCATACATATAATTTTATATGTATGTAAGTGTAAGAGCGGGTAGGGTCGTATATATTTTTAATCTATATTGACTCTGTTATAAATGTTGTAATTGATATTGATATTGATAATTATGCAGTGTTAATCGGAATTGAGTGTTACAGTTATAAATTTTACAAGGCATGCGATGATGATGATGAATTGGGGGGGGGGATGAATTGCTTTTTCTTTGAAACAAGGCCAAAGTGCAGTGCAAACAGCTGCAATAATGGCGTACAAAGGTACAATCCACAGATGCTGCTAACAGCATTGAGCTATTCCAAGAATTACATTACGTAGATTCAAATCAGATATTATAGCACCTTTGATTTTGAGTTGAGTTATGGATTTCTTTTGTATTTTTATAAGCCCCGCTTAGAGAGAGAGCTGTTAAGAATTTAATTGCTCTAATCACTGATATATTCGCCAATTCCCAATATTGGAACGTAAAGTATGTGACATTTTGTGGTTTCTTATCTTCAAATGCCCAGGTTATCGATGAATTGGGTGACGGGGAAGTTGGCTTCTGAGAAACATATTTTTTGTCACCAATCATTGATCAAGAGACTGTCGAGGATAATGTGTCGAAATGATACACAGTTCTCGAGCTCGGGGGTCGCGGAAAATTTCACGGGGTGGGGTGACAGAACTGATTTTAAAATCAGCTTTTCGGGATTTATGCCACAATTATGCACTATTAATTTCTATAAATTTAAATAGTTATCAACCGATCAGTCTACCAAAATTCGTCGTACGAGGTTTTGTAAAATGTACCCTTTTTTGTCGTACGAGGTTTTGTAAAATGTACCCTTTTTTGGTAAATTGATTCGTGTTAATAACTAACCGGTAAATGTTGGCGAGATGCCCCTGTCCAAGTCATAGACGGGTAGAAATGCCCCGGGAAGTGAGTAGAGGGCGTAGGATACAAACAGCGATAGGTTGATGAGAACAAACGTTACTTTTCTGAAGGAGTAGAGAGGAATGTTAGATGCCTTTATGAAGGAGTAAGTAATTCTTGAGGCCTAGTTTCTGTCATTATACAGTTTAAATTTACAAAATGATCTGTGAAGTGGAAAGATACAGTGATCCCAATCTGTCATTATCAATATATCTGAAGTAGGCCGCACTTCACTCTATATATCTAATATCTCGCTCTATATCTTAACGAGTATGCGACATGATAGAGTTCGGTAGTATGTATATTGAAGTGCCACCGACACTTTATTGCTTTCTTTACAGAGAGTCTGCTTCCATCATATCACATGATGATATGATGGGAGCAGAAGTGGGACTCTCATCACATGATGATGAAACTACGTAAATGAGGGGGACGTATCGCGACGAGGGAGGGGGATGAGGGATGTCTGCGTATCGCGACGAGGGAGGGGGGTGGTGTCTCCGATCGTATCAGAGAGTTGAGAGAGGGGATGCTTAGTATCGATTTATCGATTTATCTTCGCTGAGTGACAGCTATTTTATTAAGCTATAGACATTAAATTATCTTGAAGTTGACTGTTATCTCAACAAACCTTAACGGCTTCTCTATCAGTTAATATCTATCAGTTAATAGGCTTCACGCTGACGTTTACTCTTGCACTTCGCTCTCAGAAGAGCAATGCGATTGGTGAGGTATCTCTCAGAAAGATCTTAATTCTTATCTCCCTATATTACTCTGTTGAGCGCTCCATACTAAACAACATATGCTGCAGTATAATGTACGCCTTTAAAACTGTCAACTGTCGTCTGGCAAGCTGCTAGTTATACTAATTTTAGTGTCTTGAATCTAAACTAAGCAGAATCATCTAAATTATCTAAACTATATTGATCGTTGTTATCTCCCCTGAACATGTCTCACAACTACTCCTTGAACATGTCTTTATATGTCACTATTACTTTTGTACTGGGTGAATTATCTAAAATATCCTAACTAATTAAACTATCCCCTGAACTTACTTCTGGGTGCTCGTAGGGTTACTGTTAATCTCTAGCCACGCCATATTGAACGAGATATGCTTGGGAGGGGGATGGGGTTAGAGATATGCAGTAGCTTGGGGGGGGGGGGGATTGGGTTATAGGCTCTTGTTTTGCTTGTTAGGTTATGTTGTAATGAATTATTATCTCGGCAGGAGATCAGACTGTTACAACATTATATACTGTGTTGAGAGGTCGAGCGAGAACCTATATTTGTATATTTTGTAAGAGCTAGCGAGGTGCTTTGTAGTTTGACTCAAGGACCATCAGTGACTACAGTAAATAAAAAACATCTTAAATCAAGCGACGGATCTAGTTGTACATAATATAACTATCTGAGCAAGAAGTTATTTGGTTTCAATATGCTGAGGCCTAACTCAGGCCTCCTGAGTCTCTGCAGGCAAGCTTTTACCGCTTCAACTCAGGATCTGTGCAAGTAGTAGGTAAGTAGTCAAACCACAATTTAACATTTTTCAATTCTCAGACGAATAGTTATACGATTGAAACAGCATTCCAAGCAATCCTTTCCAAGCCACAGCAGTATAGTAGCAGTCTGCAAACTCACGTGCTACAACTCCATGCCGAGAGTCGGCGGCAAATACGTTATTTCTATTGTTTATTTAGCAGTTACATTCGCACTAAGAGCTGCACTAAGAGGCATATATGAGGAGTGGTTGCCTACAGTAAATGCACATACGGAGAAACTGCATATATGAAATAGATGTGAGAAAAGAGAGAAATGTGAGAATGAAGCTAGAGAAGATCTTGTTCCTATAGAAAAAAACAAAGGGGATATAGTCTTGGGAGACTTGATTTGTTGCATAAAGACTAAAATATCTAAAGCAAACAGCGTGATTTGCCATCATCTCAAATCATGTTCCTTCATGGTTACATGAACAATCAACAAAGGAATTCAGTCGGAATTCAGTTTCAAAATGCAAGAAGAGGATGGCATCACCAAGAATAAACACGGAATCTGATCTGACACCGAGACGCGTGTTATCCATTCATAACGGAAAAAAGTGATATCTCTCGTCCATATTCCATGCGATAGCAACTGATCGACTGCACATAAACTGATTAGAACCATGGGGATGAAATTACTATAACTCAACAAGAGAACCAACAAGATCATTTGTCCACTGAAATTAATATACATGAACAATGAACATTCCAACAGAAATTAGCGTCCATGAAACCCACAAAAATACAACACTTATTATTTAGCCCTGCACGATTTTGATTTGCTCAGTTCAAGCTGACTGAGCTTTGCAGGGAGCCGATTTACAGACTCACTCCCAGAGGACTGTATGCCATATGCAGATGGTACGAGAACGAACTAGAGTAGTGGCTGCAAATGAGAATGATAAAACGTCTGGTCCCGGCGGAAAGTCTGAACGAAAGAGAAGCTGCTAATTACAACATGGTCCCCAATTTCGAGATTATATGTGTTATATATGGGAAGCTCCTGCTGACCTGCTGATAACGCATATCATACAATCTAGGGTTCTGAACCACCGAATAATATGTGCCAAATTTTAACATTTAATTTTATCATATACCACCGAAGTGTTTCTTTTAAGGCGCACGAATGATACGATAAAGCAGCTGTACGCGAGAATAAATAACTGTTAGGTTGGACTTCCGGACAACTGATTTTGTTATCAATAAGATGAGGGGATGGGAGAGAGAGAGAGAGAGAGAGAGAGAGAGAGAGAGAGAGAGAGAGAGAGAGAGAGAGAGAGAGAGAGAGAATTACAGTAAGAGGACCTTAGCTCATCCGAGCTAGGTGGCACACTGGATTTTCTCCAAACCAATTTTATACACACCGTGGATTTGATTCAATTTGAACCGAACCCTCTCAATGAAATGCAACCTGAGACCATGTGCAATGAATATTGAGTGCACTCCTGAATTCGGATTCCGATAAAATGGAAATTAATTTTTGTGAACCCTCACGTAATTCTCAAAGACCAATTGTAAACCACACAATTATAGGCCATAGGTCCTGGATACAGATATTATGGGTTTATGAAACATGGAATCTGGATCCCGTATATGTCCAGGATCGGATACCAAACTACCAAGATGGAATCAATAGCTTGTTTAGTCCTGAATGTCCTTATGGATGCGTTTTATTAGCGAATTGGGGTGCACATTGGATATAGTGAAATAGAGATGGCTTTTATTTGAACATTTCGTGATCTCAGCTCAGATCAATTCTTCTCTAGAATATTCATTTGATTCAGATCACTAAACAAATTGAAGTCTTCTAGAGAAGGATTGAATAGTATTGTGATTCTTGGCACTGAGCTGAGCACTAGCTACCGCGACCCGTGAGAACCAGACGACTCAAAAGTATTTTAACTCGAGTAAAGGGGTTACTTTGTGCGTGCTCCCCTCCCCATACGTTCTAGTGAGTTGAATAGTCGAGATCGTGGAATGCTCACTCACCCGCCAAGCATGTGGTTAAATCTTGTCTGGTTTGTCAAGACTCAGTACTCACGAATATACTGCAGCTCTTAAAATATGCATTTGACCCCATTCCCACTCTGTGACTGCTACCTCAGGAATGCAGCAGCTCGGCGGGTGAGTCTTGGTTACCATAGCAACTGGTGGTTGTTTCTGATGCTGATGGTGACTCCTTCTTGATCACAGCAGAGAGTTAAATGGTTAACTAGCCGCGGTGGTTGCTCAGCGGTGGATCTGCCGCGGAGAGATCACGCTTATAATACTTTATAAAGCTTTCGTAATATCTGCTTATGTTTTCACTTCTGTTATCTGCAGCTGCGTTTTAAATATTTGCGTCTGCGTTTACTTTGTTTGCTATATCGCTTATACATATTATAAATCGTGATATATGGTTTACGAAGACCATTCATGTCTTATACGCAGTGCTTCTAAATAGCATTGAGGCATGTGAACAGGAGGCCGGTAAGATACCATTCCCTGTAAACGTTGTTGAGGTACTCAAAAAATGTAATCGGGGTATTAGAGCACACTGCAGTAGTTTGTAGTTTGGTTACGATCAAGTCATCCATTTATGAGCAAGGAAGACTCCCATGATGACGCTGCAGGCCACCAACTCATTTCCCGAGTTCCCCCCACAGTTCCATGCCTTCACTTGATATACTATCGCCCCCTGTCATTTCTCTCCCCCATTTTGACAGTAGTACTGATGAAGAAGAAGCGAGATGAGGTCGTGACGTCACACTTCACTACTTTTTATCTACAACTTCCTCTCTCTGATCTACAACTTCCTCTCTCTGATCTACAACTCGCTCTCTCTGATCTACAAATCGCTCTCTCTGAAACTCCCGCGTAGCTCTGATATACCACTAGCTCACTCCGTAGTCCGTCTTGGGGCATGTCGTAATTCAGGTTGAGAGTCTTAATTAAAATTTGAACCAGGTTATGACTAGAAAAGTATTTTTTCTGATAGTTCAAGGTGGGTCTTTAGCTGTCCTGTAGGTGGGTCTTTAGCTGTCCTGTGTAGGTCCCTTCCTATTATTATAATCGCTTCTTCTATTCCTTCCTTCCTTCCAATAATTTGGAATTGGACCTTGTGGACACAATGGGACCTCGTGGACGTTTTGTCAGCTGCGACCACCACGAAGTTCTCCTTTATAAAAAGAAATTGCGTGAAGACATTTTCACTTTGAAATAACTTAGTCTATACTGCCATGTGATAGAACCCTTTCTTTTTCGTAAGTTGTTGAATTTCGTGTTGGAATGGAAGCTACAACTCCTTTTTTTTCCGGCAGAACACTATACCCTTGATTCTGTTCTAGGAGCAAGCAATTGTTTTGGGATTTTGTGTCTTGAAAGGATAATGTGTAATTGTCTTGACTGATGAACTCTACCTTATCTAACTTTCTCTCCGCCTCCCTCCCCCTCTCTCACCCTCTCTCTCTCTCTATCTTTCTCCCTATCTCTTATATCTTTCTCCCCCTCTCTCACCCTCTCTTATCTGTCTCCCTATCTCTCTATCTCTCTATCTCTCTCTCTCTCTCTCTCTCTATCTTTCTTTCTCTCTCTCTCTATCTCTCTATCTTTTATATATCTCTCTCGAGAGATCTCTCTCTCTCACCCTCTCTATCTCCCTATCTCTCTCTCTCTCTCTCTCTCTCTCTATCTTCCTTTCTCTCGGTGTTCAATTAACCTGTCAACAATACAATGACATAATACTCCACGAAATGAGCTTCTTCTGAAACCAATTGCTCCCTCCTCCCCCCTCCCTCGCTCCCTCCTCCCCCTCCCTTGCTCCCTCCTCCCCCTCCCTTGTTCCCTCCTCCCCTCCCTTGCTCCCTCCTCCCCCTCCCTCCTCCCCTCCCTCCCTCCCTCCCAGCGGCATACATGTGTTGCAACGCAGAGTGGTTATCTTCCGATTATTGAGTGGTTATCACCGGAATGTGTTACTCCTCCTCTGCCAGGAGGGTGATTATCTGATAATAGTCAATTCAGCCGCGAGAATTCTTGATTTCTTATCTCAGTATATAGACTTGAGCAGAGAGACCTTTAACTAGAAACCCGCTATCCCACCATCGGAGCAGCAGCAGCTAGTCAGCAATGAACCTTAGCGTTGCGTTACTTTTCAGATATCCCTCTCTCTATCCCTCTCTACTTCTCTCTCCATCTCTCCATGCCTCCCTCCCTCTCTCCCTATCTGACTCATTCACTCACTCAGTCTCTCTCTCTCTCTCTCTCTCGCTCTCTCTCTCTCTCTCTCTCGCTCTCTCTTTCTCTCTCTCTCTCTCCCTCCCTCTCTCCCTATCTGACTCATTCACTCACTCAGTCTCTCTCTCTCTCTCTCTCTCTCTCTCTCTCTCTCTCTCTCTCTCTCTCTCTCTCTCTCTCTCTCTCTCTCTCTCTCTCTCTCCCTCTCTCTCAGCCTCTCAGATGGTTAAATGTCTCACCATCAGAATATTTAACCTATATATAATCTTCAACCTTCAACCACCCGCAGAGCAGTTGCATTCCGAGCCAGAATATTGCCAAGTCCCCACTGCTGCTCAGCTGAACTGCAATGATCATTGCAGTTCAAGAACACGAGGAGCAGTCGACTGACGTAGGACTGACGTATGCTAGAGTCTCGAAACTTCGAGTTGCTTTTTTATTGCTGAGTTTTGATTCTGTTAGATTATTCATGTTATATACACCCTCCGTTATATACACCCTCCGTGGGTGAGATTCCTTCCCACGCCCTTGAGATGCAGGCCGCGGCTAATGTCTATTTTTTTAGATAGCAATAGTGTCCTACAGACCAGGCAGGGAATCTTCAGGGGTGACCCGGCATACCCCGGGGTAAACCATGAAGCTCTTGAACTGCCTGGAGCATCTCACATACCACTCCAAGGAAACAGAGCTGCCCTCCTTGGGTGGTGTGTTTTTCTCTCTTCCTTTCTCTAATCCGCTCATGACTCATCTCTCTCTGAATAGAGATACCCGGCCGGTATTACACCATCTCCCCAGCCTTGTGCACTGGGCCAAAGTAGATGGCTAAATACCGGCCAAAACCCGTCCTCCAGCAAAAGTCCAGGCTGGAGGAGGTCTAATCTCAACTGGCCCCCCTCTACCTTCTGTCCACCTAGCCTCTGGACAGGTATAAAAGGTCTAACAAGCTAGGTCATAACTGGTTAGCTACCACCGACTCTCGGCAAAATTCCCACGCCGAGGTCGAGATAAACTCAAGGGGTGTTTCCGTAGCCCAACAGGGAGAAACTACACTAACCAGTAGCCTCGCTACTACCTACGCTTCTTCAAAAGTCCATGAGAAGCGTAGGAGATTCCCAAATGGCGATTACCCCCCAAACGATGAAGGTAACAAACCAACATCATCACTCTCTACCAACAAACAAGCCTCCACAAAAACCTGATCAACAAACAGAACAAACCACTATCCCATGCTACAAAACAAATTTCTATGAGTGACGCACATAGATACCTAACCCACTAAACATTTCACACGCCAGAGTTCCGTTAATTGGGAAGGAACCTGCCCTAACTACCCCATGAACGGCCGGACGCTGCATCTGCATCACGAACAAAAAGTGATGTTCCATGAACCCACATGGAGTACTGATTACAAATCAGAGGTTGGCAGCGCAAAATCTACAAAGGTGCCATAGTCAATGGAGCGTCCGAATTGTCCTAGCCAAGGCCACATCTAGAGCGATCAATGCTGAGATGCCACTCACCAAGGGTCGCTGGAGATATCCGAGACTGGCACAATGTGAAAACAGTGCTGGTGCGGTCCTCTTCATGGGACCTGTTAAGATAGTTATGGGAGACGATTCCACCCTTATCTCCAAAACCATGGACATAAGACGGAGGAAGAAAACTCTCCCGGGGGAAAGAGGAAACTCTGGAACCTGAGCTCCGTCCTTCTCGGGCGTGAGGAACTGGCTGCCGGACGGGATAAAATCACAAGTAGAGGATTGGAAGCGGAGGCACATACAACAACAACAACAACAACACCCTCCGTTATTATTTCGTTAATTTCCTTTTGAGGATATCATATCTTTGATGTCCGACTTTTGTTAAGTTGCCCTTCAAAATATTGATTGGAATATCAAATTCCATACAGTTGTATTACTTCATTGTGGGAATATTAAATTCCAATATGACGTCTTCCTTGATTGAATTTGCAATATAGTTACAGTTGTGCCTCACGTAACGGTCTCCCTTGCCTCCGGTCAGATCTCCCGGATCTCGAGATCTCCGGAGACGTCCCATGGAGATCTCCGGAGGTGCAAGGGAGGCCTAGTGGAACAATTAATGGATACCAAACTAACCTATCTCCATCCTCTAGATATTATGACTACAAATACAGAATTGATCAGATCGGTGAACAGAGCCTATCTCCCGTTCTCCTGCTTAGCGCTGTTTGCTTTGGTTGCCATATTTGGTAAGAACACTCAGCTGATTGTTTATATTTCATGTCGTGGCTACCCAGAATATACTGCGTATGCGGCCACAACTAACTCACAATTGTCTGATTGAATCGATTCTCTTGATTCCTCCCCAAAATAATATTCATTCATAATTTTCAGGGAATGTCTTCGTCGTGTTATTGTTTGTGAAGCTTCGAAGGGTTGCCGGTCGTCTATCACCTCACATGTAAGTATACACACATTGTCTGATCTCGTACTAACCAACTTCTAACCAACTTGTAAACTTACAGAAGTTACACAATGAACAGGATTTTCCTTATATTTTACTTCTGAAGTCAACATGTGGGGTTAACTTGGTTTTTTACCACATTCCATCTCAGATTCCTGACAAACTTGGCGTTGTGTGACTTGTTCCTTGGACTAAAGCTCCCCTTTTTCTTTCTTGTTACCCTTCTCATGGGATCTTCCTGGATATTCGAGGACCAAAGTCTGAGCTGTACTTTCGGTGGAATTGCAGACTCTTTTGCCATTCGAGTTACTGTTGCTGGTACGTAATCGCTTCGCTGCAATTCGAATATGACCGCCGGTCATTGACCGGTCTCTACAAGTGAGATATAGAAAGAGAAAGAGAGAGAGAGAGAGAGAGAGAGAGAGAGAGAGAGAGAGAGAGAGAAAGAGAGGGGTTTCACAGTTATATAATAACCTCACCGAAGCAATAGTTATAAAATAAACCGTCTGCAGATTTAACCCGGTCCTGGGATAAATGGCAGACTGGCAGAGATAGAGAGAGAGAGATAGAGAGAGAGAGGGAGAGAGAGAGATAGAGAGAGAGAGAGAGAGCATACTGTTTAACTAGATGAGTCTGAAGGCATAATTTTTCTAATTTCTCTGCACCAAGTCTAGACGATTCACCCCCCCCCCCTTCAGGAATGACTGCAGTGGCTATCGACCGATATTTGGCTGTCTTTACTGCCATCAGATACCCCAAATTGGTTTCAAGTAGACGGGCTGTTATGACAGTGGTGGCTATTTGGATCTACTGCTTCCTATCGTCCATGGTAAGATTATTAGCAATTAAAATAAATTAGTAAAGTAATAGCTATGTACCTAGTAAAAGGTACAACGCCTTGAATTCACCAATTACTTGGTGACATTGACACCTAGTGCGTGCGAGATCGAGGTCGCGCACGGTGTCTATGTCACCAAACCAATTACTCGATCAAACAGTAAACTATATTAGACAAAGTTTAACCCGATGATATCTTCAGATCCCATTGATACTCCGAACATTCGGTTTGATGAATGTAGAGTACAGATTTAACAAAGACCACAATATGTGTATACCACAAGCACCCACTGGGGAGGACAAACTTACTATTATTGTAAGTAGTCATCTTAATTAATTAATTAACTAGTTCAACTGAAGTCACTCAGCTTTTAGATTCGAGTCTGTATTTTTCAACATAATGAACCTATACATAGTGTACTAATTAAAGAGAACACACTTGAATCTCTCTACCCGACTCATCCTTGTTAAGTAAGGGGTGAGACCTCAATCAACAACAAAACCAATCCAAGCTAATTCAGTACTAAACCTTTACAGCTCTACAACATATTGGATCAAGCGGTTAACTTTGTTGCCCCACTTTTCATAATGAGTGTGTGCTACTTTAAAATTGTCAAGAAAATCGTCCGAAAAAACAAGTGAGTCTCTGTCTATGATAGATAAATATTTGAAGTCAAACTATATATTCCTTTCCTTAATTAGACCCTAATCTAACTCAAATCACGAATTCGGAATTGTAAAAGTCTAATTTAACTCAAAACTCTTACCAGGGTGAGTAGAAAGTTCAGGGATTTCATCAAGAACGCCCCACGCTCCATTGGTTTGGTGGGAGGGCCCGCTGCCCAGGACTACTTTGTTCCTCAGAGTATCGTCTACGAGAATGAGGTGGGTGTTACTTAGTTAGTTAGTTAATTAATTAATTAATTAAATAATATTTTAATGGGCCTAGTCTGATATATTATGGATAAAAACTTTTAGTTCTTCTACACTTCCTCTATTTTTTCTTTAAGTTTCATCTGTTTTTAGTTTTGTAGCCTGTAGGACTCGTTAGAAATAGTTTTATCGTTACGGTGTTGGAATGTTTTGCAAAATGCAACTGGCTGTCAATCCAAAGAGCTTGTTAACCAACTGATTCTCTGGTATTATATGAGCTTGTCCGAGTTGCAGTTAAATACCAGCAATATACCAGTTTATATGTCTGGTATCATAAAACACACAAACCATCAGACAAGCAGAAACAAGATGGTCATCTTATTTCTCTCATCCCTTACTCAACAACTTTATTTACTAGTATTTGGAATGCTAACCCCTAAAATCTCGTTAGGTTGAGAGAGAGGAATTCATAGAACTCCCAGCCATCACTAAACCATTGCAATCCAACACCTCAAGGTAAGAGAGCGATAGAGGGCGAGAGAGGGAGAGTTAGGGATTAAAAGAGGGAGAGAGATAGATAGAGGGAGAGAGAGAGAGAGAGAGAGAGAGAGAAGAGAGGAGAGAGAGAGAGAGAGAGAGAGAGAGAGAGAAGAGAGGAGGAGAGAGAGAGAGAGAGAGAGAGAGAGAGAGAGAGAGAGAGACGAGAGAGAGAGAGAGAGAGAGAGGAGAGAGTAGAGAAGGATGAGAGAGAGACGAGAGAGAGAGAGGAGAGAAGAGAGGAGAGGAGAGAGAGAGAGAGAGAGAGAGAGAGAGAGAGAGAGAGAGAGAGAAGATAGCGAAAAAGATAGAAGATAGAAGCTGGGAACCTGGTTAAAAAGCGTGACTCCTAACTAGTGCAGCAGCCGTCTGAGGTGTACCATCTAACCAGATCAGCTATATAAATTCAAATAACTCACGGACCGACTTCTCAAGTACTGAAATATTAGACACGCATACTTTTAATGGGAAGTCTGGTACGCATACTTTAGATCTTAAATAAAAAAAGTAGATTAGTAGAAAAAGAGTAATGAGATCTACGAAGAAATGAGCATGTTTTCTAAAAACAATTTGGTTTTAACACATGTTTCTCCCTCAGTGGTACCCTCCCCTACTCCTGTAGCACGGGTTGCACCTCTACCACCAGTGGAGTTAGCAGTTGCACTACAATCAGTACTGGCACCCCTGTAAAGATACCTCCCATTACTCCCATCCTAAAACCAGCTACTAGTGTTGAGAAGGCTCACCCGTTAATGAAAGCAGGGAGTTTGACTCCAGTTAAAAGGTCCTATAAAACACCGGGAACACCAGTCACCAGGGTGTTACCTGCAGTACACAACACCTACAAGAGGCACCCAGCTGCTGTGTTCTGTACACCGGTTAGGAGGGGAAACAATGTGAGCATGAATGGGGGAGTAGCCGGCATGAGGAGCTGCCCTGTCTCACCCTCACGAGGTGCTTCTAGTCAACTGAAACTACAGCTGACCTCCAAATCTACACCTAAAATGCACAGTCAACTCAAAATGACAAGGTACATGATTTTACTATCGAAATATCAGGATTCCCGACATTGAATCACAATAATTACTTTCCAAATTGCCCCACCCTAATTACCCTCCACTTGCACAGGTGTAATCTCCAGATATCCAAGGAGAGGCATGGTTCCGACCAACTCCTAAAGGGGGGTGTACGGAGACTCTCAACAGCTGTTATGACAAGTTCCCTGATGAGCCAACTGAGAAGATTATCAGTGGTTTCAACACACTTCCATCGCATGACCAAGTAGGTTTTAGGATTTAACGTTCTAGAACGTTCTAAAATTGAATCTATAAGAGTTTCGGTTCATATCTGGCTGATTAGGAATATTAATATCTGTCTGATTAGAGCTTTGTCCACGAAGAACATATCAGGGAAAACTGACAAGCCTAGACAAGTCCCTCCTAGTTCTATTAAAACCCCCGACCATTTAATTAACAAGCCCTCCCTACTGTCAGATATCAGCAAAAGATAGCAAAGACCACCGTAGTCGTCTACCTATCCTTCGTGTGCTGCTTTTCACCGTACATCCTAAGCCAGGTGATTAGTTGTTAGAGAACCGTGGTCAGAGCATTGAGGGGAAACAGTCGTGCCTGAACCTGAGGTTCAGGAACGACTGTTTTTAAATTTTAACTTATCTTTTGTTATGGGATATTATTATTATTAATTCATCTGACCTCATTTCTTTGATAATTATATGTGTTCAATATTTCACATCTTTTTTGTCAGACGTCACATGACCTTGAAGGGTCCGACCAATGTCACTTGACAGATAGTAGCCCCACGTCAAGAGGTCTATACTATCTATATCACGTGCCATTTTTAGGCCCTGTGTCGTGGGATCTATGACTATAACGTATTAGCCCACATATATATATCATGAAATGTGTGGGGTGTGGCCTATATTGAGCTGTCTATTTCGAAACTAACCACCGGTATTTCCCCAGATGATAGTTCAAATACGGAGCGGGTTATCTGAGGAACTGTCAGAACAAGACTCTACCTTCCTGTTTGTTAGCATTTGTCTGGTGTATCTGAATGCTACAATCAATGTCATCATCTATGGAACGATGCACAGGAACATCAGAGCAACGATGAAGGGATTGTTCATTAGAAACACGGGAACACCTAAAATATGAATACATTCTATATCATGGAGTTAACTAATTTATTTTAAATTGATCTTTAAATTTGTCTAATTTATGAACCTTAACTTTATATCATTTATCTTGATATGACACTCGAGTTTTGAGAAGGACTAAAGTAAAATTTCAGTTAATTTATTATGATGGGAATAATTTATATGTTACGATTATCCGCCGCACTTATATTGTGAGTAAGTGCTTGTTGTGCACGTCCGTTACGATGAGACAACGAGAGAGATAGAGAGAGAGGAACTTATGGATAAGAGAAAGAGGGAGAGAGAAAGAGAGTGAGAGGAAATTATGAATAAGAGAAAGAGAGGGAGAGAGATAGAGAGAGGAAGAGATAGAGAGAATTCAAGGTACTCCTGCTTGCAAAGTCAAGTGTAATTATGAACTTGTCGTATATAGAGCAAGCATGAGTGTAGTTTTGATAATCTTTGTGTAAATCGTTTTTTGAAGTTTAGAGAAAGAGAGGGAGAGAGATAGAGAGAGGAAGAGATAGAGAGAATTCAAGGTACTCCTGCTTGCAAAGTCAAGTGTAATTGTGAACTTGTCGTATATAGAGCAAGCATGAGTGTAGTTTTGATAATCTTTGTGTAAATCGTTTTTTGAAGTTTAAATACCGTTTTGTGTCTTTGTCCAAAAAGTCGACTATAAATAAAGAATTTGATTGCTAATTTTGCTGGATGGAGAAAGGAAGTCAATTAGAAATTTTTTGATTGCGAAACATTTTTACTTGTTTATAGATGGAGAAGGGGAGTAAGTTGCTGAGGGGTAACTGGGTTGAAGCAAAGGCCACAGAAGGTCTTGATCCGGATATAGAGGTTGGATGCACTACTTCGAGACGGGTCAGTAAACAGGGACATGATGGCCTCCTGACACAGGACACACAGGCTGCTTCGGAGAAAGTATCCAGCAATGCAGGTTTGTACCAAATACTTCCCAGATACTTCCTTCTCATTTCCCATTTCTCATTTTATTCCTACCTCCATAGTCCAAACTGAAGACGTCTGGCATAGATCCTGTTCTTAATTGAATATTAGTACTGCAAAATCGTTGTTTCTCTTTAATTCATAGTCCAAACGCCTTTCATAAAAGTAGCTCTGGCTTTCTACAAGAGTTGATTCACACATCCAACATGTAGTTAAACATGTGCTGTAGGGAAAGAACCACTTGCCTAGTCAACTAGTAACCTTGAGAAATAAGGATATTATATCCTTGTGACCACAGGGCGTTTGCTATCATGCATCCTTCAATCACGGATTCAAGACATTGCAAAACTCTTATGGAAGTTATATATAGTTAACTCTTGCAGTTGCAAGGCTAATTTTATCAATTTATCATCTAGTTTTAAAGAGGGGGGCCTGATAGCGATGCTAAAAATAACTTAAAATGCATATGCTATTTTATGACTTGTGCCCTATCAATCGATAGCTAAATCCTTTAAAACCCCATTTAGCTAAACCTCCATTTATGATCAGAATTGAACCTAGAAAACCTAAAAAACCTAAACAACAAGAATAAATGCATTATGATTCATAATGCTATGTTTCCCCGCCAACCTTTCATTCCTAACATGAAGGCGGGACAGACATTTCGGATGATTTATACATCACGCAAACAGTATAGAACAAATCCTTGTGTTTTAGTTGCACTAAATTGCGCGCCACATTGCGGAATTGCGCGCCACACATTTCCTGAAAACGTTTCAATGAAGTGATTTATGAAGGAGCAGGTTGTTGTTGTGTGTGCGGCTCTAGTTGCTACATGTTGCCCCTCGCAACCTGAAACGGGACAAGAGAGTTGACTTGCTACACATAGTCACTATATCCGTTTAGATTTCTAAACCCCTATGCCTTTTTGCAAAAGGCATCCGGGTGAAGGCCTTCGGCCTTCACCCGGGCGGGGAAAAAATTCCGCTCTACATTTGGCATTTACATATATACAATCGCATACATTGTCTTGTCCTGTTGTTTCTCCTAAAACCTAAAAAACCTAAACAACAAGAATAAATGCATTATGATTCATAATGCTATGTTTCCCCGCCAACCTTTCATTCCTAACATGAAGGCGGGACAGACATTTCGGATGATTTATACATCACGCAAACAGTATAGAACAAATCCTTGTGTTTTAGTTGCACTAAATTGCGCGCCACATTGCGGAATTGCGCGCCACACATTTCCTGAAAACGTTTCAATGAAGTGATTTATGAAGGAGCAGGTTGTTGTTGTGTGTGCGGCTCTAGTTGCTACATGTTGCCCCTCGCAACCTGAAACGGGACAAGAGAGCTGACTTGCTACACATAGTCACTATATCCGTTTAGATTTCTAAACCCCTATGCCTTTTTGCAAAAGGCATCCGGGTGAAGGCCTTCGGCCTTCACCCGGGCGGGGAAAAAATTCCGCTCTACATTTGGCATTTACATATATACAATCGCATACAGTGTCTTGTCCTGTTGTTTCTCTTTAATTCATAGTCCAAACGCCTTTCATAAAAGTCATAGTCCAAACGCCTTTCATGAAAGTAGCTCTGGCTTTCTACAAGGGCTGTCTTCAATTGATTCACATTCAACATTTAACATAGACATGTGCAGCAGGAAAAGAACCACTTTCCTAGTAACCTTGAGAAATAAGGATATTATATGTAACCAGAGGGTGTTTGCTATCATGGATCCTTCAATCATCCTTCAATCACGGATTCAAGACATTGCAAAACTCTTATGGAAGTTATATATAACCGCTAGTTAACTCTTGCAGTTGCAAGGCTAATTTTATCATCTAGTTTTAAAGAGCCTGATAACGGTGCTAAAAATAACTTGAAATGCGTTTGTTATTTTATGACTTGCACCCTATCAATCGATAGCTTACACGGTCGCTTGTAGTGGGAAAACGGTAATGGAAAACGAAGATACAGTAAGACGACGCGCAACCGTGGCCAATCAGTACGCTAGTACGTGCTGACACATGAACTTTTTGCCGCACGTTATGCAACGTGTGTGTCTCATTACTGTATTTCGCAATACCGTATTTTGACTGCAAGCAGCACTGTAAATCCTTTAAAGCCTCATTTAGCTAAATCCCCCTAATATAATAATGTAGATCCTTCATTTATGATCAGAATTGAACCTAAAAAATCTAAAAATTTCCGCTCTATAATTGGCAATTACATATATCGCATACAGTATCTTGACCTTCCGAAAAACTGACAGAATATCATGTCCTATTGGGGACAATTATAGGTTGTGTCAATTAGAACTAGGAAACTATGGGATATAATTGAGAGTGTAAAGAAGTAAAACAATGAGTTTGGAATATTTAGGATGCTGCTTAAGGGAATGCATTTTCTAGGGTGATCGGGGAAAAGCTCAGCTATTGCACAGGTGAATGATGGCATATGTCCATAATTCCGCACCTATTACCCTCAACCTTTATTGTCACTCAACAACTCAACCTATAACTGGCGGATGGCCATTTCGGTCACCAACGTAGCAGCTTGAGAAGTTTTAACGGTTTAGCTTTTTTTGAACTTCTAAACCCTTCCATCAGACATAGCAACGCAGCTTCACCCCTCCACTACCAGCCTAGGCGGTTTCTAGAACACCAGATGATCGTATGCCCTGTGGTTATAAAGCTAAACCCTTTCAACAGAAGGTTATGATGGCTTGGCTAGACCGAGTGCCTCTGACGTGAAATTGCATTGCATAATCATTTGAAATTTATAGCTATCTCACAACTATTTTAAGGGCGGGATCACTGCCTGTGCTAAAAATAACACATGATGCCATGTCTTCTCACCGACCGTTCAATATGTTAAATTGCACATGAACGGCACATGATAGTTTGATTGCGAAACCAATAATTTAACCAGCATCTTTTTGTCCCTGATCGTGCATAAACCAGTATCTAATTTTGCCTCACCGGCCAAAGTATTTAGAAGTATAGAGTGAAAAACTGAAGTTTCCATAGCGATATGAATTGACACTGATTTCCTTTTTCCACAGCAATCTACCAGCCCCTTCCACCACCGCCCCGGTCCACGGGCCAGAGGGCACACGATCGGAAGATTGACCTGATTAAACAGGTTGGCAAGGATCTGTACAATGAGATTCATGATGATCTTAACAAGGCACCTGAACCAACGGACTACACGACCACTCAGGGGCACTACCAAAGCTTGTAAGTTGCACCCTAGGATCCCTTTATTGGTATGAAATATTTTCAGTTTTCCGGGATGTTTTGATCTGCTATAATTACTTTACTAGCATTTCATTCGGTAGGAGAGTTCTTAGGAACAAGACAAGATGTTCAGTAACTACTTAATTATCATTCTAAAGAACTGAAAGGAATGTGTGGTAATGCAGTTAGACAGACCTACTAGTATGTTGTTGAGTAACTCAACAACTATTAAATGCTTATTTCCAAGATACTCTCTGACATAAAATGACAGGTTCTGCAGAAACATTTTGCAAAAATTCTTATTCTAACCATTTCTCTCCTCTCCATTAACTATTTCTCTCCTCTCCACTATAGGCACCCGGAGTTAACTATTTCTCTCCTCTCCACTATAGGCACCCGAAGTATGCTACAGTTGAGCATACTGTAACCAAGGAGCACAATTTCCTTTCTGACCAGCCCGCTACGTTCTGGCATGAACAGCTGGGAGGGAAGGTCATGCCGGGTCTGACGAACGTGGCCAAATCTGGGAATCCATTCCACAAAGACAGCAAGTTCAGCACCCCTCTGGATGATCCGAGGACACACATTGCACAAGCTTGATCTGATATCATGGGACATGGATTAGAATAAAGGATTAAAAAATATGGAACTGCATACACGTGTGTGTAAGAAGGATCAGATTGTCGTTTATAATTTATGGTTTTACATTTGAATGTAGGCTTTTTGAAACTAATATAACTTGTTTGTTTGTTTGTTTGTTTGTCACTAAACCATGGAAGCCTATCTAGTAGTAGTAGTAGTACCTACAAACCTACAAACCAACCAGGGTTTCAGATTTAGAGATAGTCATGAACAACCATAAAATGGAAGATCCACCTGCTGCTATTTAACAATTCTGTTGTTCATTGTGTCGAGAATTAGTTGTCGGCAATCATTTCAGAATTGAAGTGGGTCGATTTCTCCCCCTGCCAATATTCGTCTTATAATTATCCACTATTGTTCATGCTTTTCGCGGGCGGTGGAACAATTAAGTTCTTTGGGAACTTTTCTGTCGCAGAACTAAAGTATTTTCTGCCGTGGGTGGTGGATCTTTGGGATAAATACAGCGGGTAGAATGACATACTGAAACAGTCACCATGTGACCATTTAACCTGGTGGGCACATTAAAGGAGGAATGGTGCTTGACGGCTCGTGAAGAATCCTTTGTCCTTATAATGGGGTTAATCAAAGGGGGGGGGGGGGACGGCCGCATATTTAAAGGTCATTTTCTCCTCTAAGTAATTTACTTTTGAAGATGCTGAAATGTGTTTTGTTTGTCCTGGTCCTTTTAGGCCTTGTAAAAGGTGCCTGTCACAAAGCCGAACTGAACAACTTTCTCCTGAACTTTTGTCCCATACCGGACAGCCCACCTGCCAACAAGCCGGATACTAGCCCCCAACCTGTCCTCTTGAAATTCCAGTGTATCTCCTCTCCGAACACGTCATTCCTCGTTGGCATTCATGTTGACCCGGTGTTTCGATCCTTCACCACGACTGTCTCACAACTCTGTCCCAATGACACCCACGAATACCAAGCTTGCGGTATTAGTGCCATCCGCCCTGGGATTCTGAGTAGTACCACTCTTACCACTACTAAAACTATCCCCGCACCCATCCACAACACACCACCTGTCTGTGGTAAAATGTGCTGGAGTGACCGACTGGAACAGTATAGATACACGTCACAACAAGATTGTAATATAGAGGGTGGGAGGGTAGAAGGTGATTGGTACAAGCCAGCCAGGGCGCCTTCATGGTTACAATTTGAAGTACCTCCCCTGTATCTTTGCAATGGTGTGTGCGATTTCCATCTGAACTCTGGAACCATGTCCATTGGGTGGAGATGTATTGATGAGAGCGAGTGTAATGGTCTGTACTATGGGACATTCATGGAGTTCTTTCTCCACCCATTTAATGGTATTGCCAACACCACAGTTCACTCTCAATACTGCCATATTGACAGTACATCAAGGTTCCCCTTGACCAATGCTACCCGGTGTTTTCCCTTCCTCGGGATCAATGATAGAGGTGGCAGACATACTACCACTCGTTCATTTAGCACATACTGCCTGAACGGACACGACCAAACCAACTGCACTGATACCACTCTAGTGGTTGGAGAGTGTTTGGTAGAGGGTTACCCTGCCACTGTCTCACGGTACATCCTATGTGCTGAGAATGTACCGACCCTCTGTAACGATGGAGTAGATAAGGAGTGTGTTGGTGGCCGGTGTAGAACACATAAACACGCTCTATGTGATGGGTGGGATGACTGTCCCCACACAGCTGGGGATGATGAGAACCATGGCACATGTGATCATCTCACTGAGAGGAGTTGTGTTAGGAGGATGGCGGTACACCGGGGTCCCCAGCCCATACCCCTCTCCTGGGTGCATGACGGGGTGGTGGATTGTGTGGGTGGTGAGGATGAGGGGGGTGGGTGGGAGTGGTGTGGGAGTGGACTTACTGCTAGAGTTAAGAAGTCCCCCGGTGAGGTGTGTCGGGATGTAATGTTGTGTCTGGCAGGGGAGAGTCACATGTTCCTGCAGTTAGAGGATGTGTGTTCCTCGAGGGAGGTTTGTGGTGGTCGGGCGTGTGATAACTCTAGACACATCCCCGTGATATCAAGAGAGGTAACCAAGGAGGTTACCATGGTTACCAAGGAGGTTACTATGGTTACCAACGAGGTAGGGGATGGTGCTCGTGTAATGGTGGGTGGAGGGTGGTGCCAGAGAGGACTTCAACTACCAGGGTTGAAATGCATCCAAGTAGAGTTCAACCATCCATACCACACCTTCTTTGGTAAGGATCTGACTACCCAGGTCCTTGTTCTGGATATGAAACAGGACTGCCGGTACATGTACGGAGAACAATATGTGTACCATGCATGTCTAGACCGGTGTCATAAAGCCCAATGTCCCCTATCTAGACCCATTTTAGTGTCTTCTTGTCAGAACATCCCGCACCCACGTTACTCGCTTGCACCTCATGGCATAACCGTAGTTCAGCGGGATAGACACGGGTATAAGAATGATCTCTTCCCGTGCAACACAACCTCGATATGTGTCCCATTCTCTACTGTGTGTGATCTGGTTAATGACTGTGGGGATTGGTCGGATGAGGTGGGTTGTGTCAACCATTACACGTGTATTGGTGAAGGAACCCTACTGGCAGTGAGCCAGATGTGTGATGGAGTAGTTGACTGTCATGACTTGTCTGATGAGTGTAATAGTGCCTGTCGTAGGAATGTCATCACTAGCACTGCAACCTTGGTAGTTTCAACTATTATGGGCTTTCTAGGGGTCATCCTGAGTCTTCATCTCATCCTGAAAGGGTTGAATAATAGCGCTGGTAACAAGAGAAGTAGTTACGTCAACAAGACCTTTGTAACTCTAATAGCAGCAGGGGACTTCCTCACATCATCCTACCTACTCCTCCTGTCTGCATACCATCTCTATATCGGTAGTGGGTATTGTGAGATCCAACTAGACTGGTTGAGTGGGTGGCCGTGTGTCCTGCTAGGTGTTATCAGTACCACAGGAGCAACCGTCACATCTCTCAGTATGGCAGCTGTGAGTCTGTTCAAGGTTCACGGTACAATCCGGGCACTGAGGTACAGGAGGTCGAGGGAGGCTAACCCGGGCTTCAAAGCAAAGATATCCCTCATTATCGTGATAATCCAACTTGTCTCGGTGGGTTATGCAGTTGTACCAGCTGTACCACCATTAGAGGACTGGTTTGTGAATGGTATTAGGTTTGAGAGTGGTATCATGTTGTTTCTTGGTGTCATGACAAAGGATCGATTGTTGCAGATAGTTCAGGGTTACCATGGAACCAAGATGATAGCCAGAAGTGTGACAGACCTCTCCTGGTCCAGAATCAGGAACATTGTTGATGATCTCTTCTCTAGCGATTCAGGAGGTATCCAACAAAGGAAGATATCATTCTACGGGAATGACCCAGTTTGTTTGTTCAAGTTCTTTGTCCTCCCGGACGACCCGCAGGTATTGTTTGTCTGGGGCCATCTCTCCCTGCACTTTGCCTGCTTTGTCATTGTCGCAGTTTGTCATGTCATGATAGGTGTACTGGTAAGGAAGAATGCAGTAGAGGGCATCAACAGGAAGACTAACATAAACAGGAAAGTTAGTCTCATCTGTGTAACGGATTTCTGCTGCTGGATGCCCTTTCTAATTTGTTGTGCCCTCCACACAGCCGAGGTGGTTGATATGTCACCGTGGTACCAGGTCTTCTCCCTCAACATCCTACCCCTCAACTCGGTACTGAACCCTCTACTACACAGCGACCTCCCTTTGAAGCTTTGGAGGAGAATAAAGATCACAGCTCCCCCAGTTGTTGGCCCAGAACCGAGAGACAATCCAGAGAACTAGATATACTCCCTGGGGAAGAACAGTCATTATATTGCTGTTAAAATGTCTATAGATTTACTTCAATTTTCCTGCTGTCCCATTGTGAGATGAAAACGAAGCTCAATATCATCTCCACAGAAACCAGGAGAGTGCTTAGTCTTTGTTCCAGCATCGACTTGGCATGGCCACATTTGGAGACACTCCGTAAAAACCTGGTGAACTCAGGCTACCCCCTCACCCGTGTCACCACTTCCATCAGCGAGGAAGTGAGCAAGCACAAGCACACCACCATACACTCAACCCCACCCACACAGCTATCACCGTCCACCCCAACCCCCACCCCCACCCCCACCTCTCACCCTCCCTCTCCCCCACCCCAACCCCCCTCCCCTAACCCTGCGCCGGACCCCAAGTTCGTTCTCAAAATACCCTACGTCAACGAGGCATTGACCCGCAAGTTCAAGTCCAGTGTAGCCAGAACCGGCATACCCATCCGGGTAGTCACCACATCTGGAAGGACGGTGAAAAGCGAGGTAAAAGCCGCCCTCTGCCGGAAGCTCGCCCCGGAACCACCTTGCAACTGCAACCTTCACCAGTCCGACATCCCCTGCAACACGAGGAACGTGGTTTACCAAGCCACCTGCCGCAGGTGCTCACAACAGTACATTGGTGCCACAGCAAGACCACTGAGAGAGAGGGTTAACGAACATGAGAGCAGTCAGCGCCTCGGCAATGACCGGAGTTCCCTCGGCAAGCACCTAATGAACGACCACCCAGAGGCAGTAACAGGACAGAGGAACGCGAGAGATTACGAGAATTTTCTGAACAATTTTGATTTTAGAGTACATAGTAGAGGAAAAGATGCTCTAGAGACATTTTTGAAAGAGAATATTACAATTCAGAGGGTGCGCCCGAGCCTGAATGAATGCCAACAGAACGGGTTCATGTTCTGATCAGTTTCTGACTAGTTTAGTCTTACACGGGTCCACCCAGACTTACAAACTATCAGAACACGGACCCGTCTGCGATCATATTTCGGACCGGGTAAACCCACTAATTGACCGGTTATGTGTTATGTTTATGAAGGAGCACCGTTTAAATTAGTGCATTTTGTTTACAGACGTTAGCTTAACACTGAAGAGGACATTCTTATGTCGAAACGTTTGTTATAATAGCTATTTGATTTTGAACAACTGAATCAACGTCTTTTTTCCTGAATGCCTGATTACACGCTAACATACGCGAGACCAGTTCGGAGGTCCAACAGTGGCCCCCACTCCAAGCACTTCAATTTTCCTGTAATTATACCTTTTTCTAATAAAACCTCTTTCCAAAACTCATGAAACCAATCTTATCTCCCTCTCTCAGAATGAAAATAGTAACTTGTCCCCGGATGAGAGAAAGTGAGAACTCTCTGTGTCAAAAACTGAGGTAAGAAACCTGTAAACTTGTTGATAAAACAAATTGAGATAATCAACCATGTTGTAGGAATATAAATTGATTATCTCTGTTCCGCCTAACTTCTATCAACAAATATGACTCCCACGGATATAAAGCGCATTATGGTGACATTGAATGTCGAACTGACATTGCCTAGTACGAACGTCGAACTGAAACAATGGCGGTAATGTGTTTAACTCTAATATTCTCTCATCACTGTGTCTCTGGCCTACAGCTGCAATCTGACATTTTCTGCTCGGCCTGGTTTTACAGATACCAAATAATTGATTTCGATACCTACTGCTGGCATGGCTGAAAAACTTAAACACATAATGGTAAGTTAAATTATAAATTTGCAGAATTTTACCCCTTGAACACATATCCCACGGTATTCTGTGCACTAGTACACACTTATTATAATGAAATTATGATTCGATAAGATTGAAGATAAAAAATAATCATATGTCTAATCGGTTTACGGTAAATTCCGAGAAATTTAATTGCCTTTACTGAAAATACCCGGAAGTAGATCTAATCAATGATCAGAAGTAGGCGGTATACAATGTATACACCCATCATACTGAACAATTGTTTCATTGGACATTCACGATTGACACTTTTTGTATGCGTTAATAGCTTTTAGCAGTTATAATACATTTTTATCGACCACCTTTTTTTTCTTCAATTACAACAAGATCCTAACTGAGCACAAAAACCTAGCGGATGTATCAATTAGCCAGAGCCTGCACCAACACTTTGACATCCAACACTATAACAGCAGCTACACTCTGATCGATATATTGCAGGGAGTTAGTATAGTTTGAAACTGTAAATATATAGTCAGTCCACTTAAGCAGCACTTCCGCCACTAATTTTCAATTAATCAAACACCACTTTGGTACTACTATAACAGCCGCGGCTTTTCCAATTACTATAGAACAACTTCTAGCTTTTTTAACTGATCAGTTAGTATCGATCGTCGAATCAAAAGAGCTTCATTGACACCATTCCTTCTGGCGAGCCGTACTGCTGTTGTGATAAAGCACCATTCTTCTACTGCTGTTTTACAACATGACCAACAACCCTCCTCCTACAATGGAACAACAACCACCAAATGAGGATCAATTTAAAGAGGATAAGTTCAAGGAGGCTCCCTTCTCTCCCCACAATCCTCCGTGTAATGTTAGGATCAAGTGTACCCGGTGTAGAAGGTTCTTTATCTATAACAGGGTCCGACAATCTGGATGGGTAAGCAGCAGCCTCTGTTTTAAAAGACGATTTAGCAGTACCAAAATTCAGTATCAGTAGAACATACTTTATTTGGTTCTGACTCAAAATAATAATAGCTAAGTGCCAATCAATATGGATCACCCTAATAACACAGTTGCCAGCTTTTGAACGACTTTATATGTTACGATTATTTCAAGTATAAAAACGCCTTCGACAACAAAATCTGTGAATTAAATTTAATGAGTTCGTTAGATAGATTTCTACTCGGCGTGTAGTATGCGGTTCACACACTACATATATAATTAGGAAGCTCTAATAATCGGCTTTTATATAAGTTCATAATATGATTTCTACTTTTGACACTCTTTACTACGGCATCTAACTTACTAAAATTGGCATGTTGAACCTCCAGCTAGACTTGGAAACCTAAATGGTCTCATTACATTATGGTGTCTAGGTATCGCGGTGGTCGAATATTAATTTCATTTATCTAACCGTGGCATGTGTTTATATTTTGCGCTTTCGGGGTATCTCATAATATCTTCTCATATTGTATGTCTGCAAAACAAACAATCCTTCCCCACCTCGTACACATCTAGTCACTAGTCGATCTATCTGCCTGCTAAACAGATGTTTTTGTCTACACATTCTACCGAACACCAATATTGATTTTCTCTTGTTTAGCTTTGTGGTGTGATCATGGTGTGATCCTTCGAGGTGCGTCGAATATAATAGGGAGTATGTTGAGTGAGCGTCATTTTGAAAGTAAAGTAACTGTGATATCATCTAGATTGGTCTAAATATTATTATACGCTGCCGGTGCTGCGGTCCATCGTAGTAGAAAGATATCCAGATATCATTTATCTATGTTATAATTTCCTGGTATCATGAGCCTATATTGATCCTACGAAGTTTCATTATCTAAGATAATGCAACGTCTATATTTGCTTGCAAATTTAACATCTTCAAGTGCACAAATAAGAGTGCACATACAGCATACCAGCATAACTGGCTCGATTCGTTCAATATAGGCTCATTCCAGTACTGGCTCGATTCGTTACGATCAATATAGGCTCAATATACCAGGAAATTATACCCTGCATATTATGTGTTTAGAGCAACTTCTATTATTTACACTGATAAAACCGTGACTAACTCGTGGTTTTAGAACTTGTTGTTACTCAACAAATTAAAACCTAATTTCATCCTCAATTAACTAACGAATGTTACATTTAATTACAATTGTTTTGAATTTGTTCAGCTTGAAGTAGCGAAGCCAATAAGTAGAGAAACTTTAATTCGATGTTTAGGCTTTTTTGCATCAATTCTATGAATCTTATTAAACGGTAGTGTATCGAATTAAACAAAAAGTCAATTTGCATTATTATCTTTTGGTATGCCCTGCCTAGTTTATATGTGAGCATTTAGTAGCCCTGCACTTTCGGCCTGCTAATTTATACATCGGTCAATGGCCAATGAGTTAACTTTGCTTAAACATGTCAGTGTCACATAATTGTTTGTTCTTATTTCGAATTGTGTTTAGTTTGAACCGGTAAAGCCAATAAATAAGAGGGGGCAATTGCAAGGATTATAAAAGAGATAAAAAATGAGAGAGATTGAGATTGAGAGAAAGAGAGAGAAAGAGAGAGAGAGAGAGAGAGAGAGAGAGAGAGAGAGACAGAGAGAGAGACAGAGGGAAATAAAAGAAGGCTCTATAAATGAGTTTATATAAACGACAGGCAAGTGGCAACTAGGACGTCCATTGTCTGTCTTCTACCCGGAAGTGATAGAGTCCGGGTCACTCTCTCACACACATCACATGATCAGTAGAATTCTGTGAGGGAAAAGGCATAACAGTAACACGTCATTCATCTATATCGATATGTTCAATACTCTAGTCGAGGCTGCGAGATATCAAATTAGAAAACCTAAATCCAGTAGTAGAAAACGCAAGGTCAGTTTTTAAGGTTGAGAAACTTTTCGTTTTTTAACAAAGGATTGGTGGGTTTCTATTTTTGTTCAGCGGAGTCACATGGCTCTGTTCTTTATATTCACACTCTTAGTGTTATAGTGTAATGTCAGCACAATAACTCTGCGGGTCTCTATTAAATACTGAGGCTCTTAATTTTGTCCGTTAAGTCTCTGAATTGGTTATTTGTTATTTTGTTGCAACAAATTTATTCTAGAATTAAACATAAGTAGGCTAGATTATAATTGCCCGTGCCTTTTTTATTTCTCCCCTTTGGCCTTTACCAAAAGATTAAATTTTATATTGTACTAATATGTAGGGCAGTTCCTGCTCCTTCATAAACCCTTTTACAATTCTATCTCTCTCCTCTAGATGCTCCTTCATAAAACCTTTTACATTGCATCATTCTTTCTCGTCTCTAGATGCTCCTTCATAAAACCTTTTACATCTCTCTTTCTCTCCTCATAGATGCTCCTTCATAAAACATCTCTCTTTCTCTCCTCTAGATGGGTTGGTTTAACGATTTCAAGGAGTTCTCTGACGGGACCACAGCTCACGGTGTAAAATGGATTTTTCATGGTTCCGTTCACGGCAGCTTCAAGGTTTGAAAAATAATATCATCCAAATAAAACAGAATTTAGTAAAATTGCCCATTGTGATCAAATTCCCTGATCGAAATGACTCAAGATATGCATATAACAACCCCTTTCTCCAGCTAATTAAGACGATATTTCTGATTGTGTGGCTAGGGTTCATTGCCTATGCTCTTTTCACCTGCTGCAACGCGGTCAATAACTACATCAACAAACCAACGGGGACCAAGTTCCAGGTTATTGCGGAGAGCCCTCAAAAGGAAAAACCAGCTTCAATTCAATTTCCAACAATTTCAGTGTGCAGTCACAATCAGGTTAGTGAGATCTAATAGCCACTACACCACCACGGATTGGAAGATTTGGGCTTCCATGCCACTGGGGCCCAATCTCCAAATAATTAGCACGATAATTGGGCTACATTTGTTGTTCATGTTTCATTTCCTGCTCCACACAAACGAAGCATTCAAACTGTATTTTTCCCTGCAGATTCGACAGTCCTATTTTGACGAGAGTGATGGTTTGGAGGAACTGTGGCAGACACTAGACTATGTGGGACCCAGATGTTCACAGAGAAACTAAACTTCTCTGATCCGAATAATAGCTTACTCAAAGTGAGTTTGCATGCCGTGAGAATGAATATAACACGTCCTTTCAAAACTAAACGGATAAAATGAGAAAGTGTCCTTGGATGACCAAATCTATAAATCAACTCTTTACAGTTCGAGTAAGGGTCACTTACATCTCTTTGATGCTATAGACTTACAACTAATAGCACTGTAATTTATATCAGATACTGCAGATAAAACCTTCGAGGAAGTGATCGAAGAGGGAGGGCCTCAGAACTGGACCTTTCTTCAGTGTGAGAACTTTATCAACCTCTGCCAGAACATCATCCCCGAGCCAGAGGTCAACTTCTTCAAAAGGGTAAGAACAGTAGCAATCCTAACACCCAACAATTCTTTTCTTTTTGACAAGTATAAATATTTGATAATAACGGCATTATATTTGATCGACCAACTACTATTTCAACAGGAAGTATCCTTGTCTGGAAACTGTTTCCGAATCAACCCTAATGGTATACTCCGAGGGAAAGGAGGGGACTATGGAAAAATGCAGCTCATGTTCTTCGCGGATCTAAACGAATACAGGTAAATCAGTCAGAATAAAGGACAAAGGTAAGTGAGAACACAGGAACCTAAACCAGAATACTTATACTCTGCAAGGTTTGAAACCGCCAATTCGAGTTGTACAATAATGAGAATCATAACCTAGAGCACATATATCGTCTAATCAAGTCCTAAAACACTTCCTGCAGTGACATATTTAAAGCACTTATTATCCTGCAGTGACATGACGAGAAGGGAACCTCAGTACGGATACACAGTAGTGTTTCACGATCACGAGTCCTACTCCAGCACCATCCCATCCGGGTTCTGGTTGAGTCCTGGGAGCATCTACAAAGCAGATCTGAGCCTGAGTCAGGAGTTCAGAGAGGGTCCACCCGCTGGAACCTGTGATCCTACACGGGTCAACAACACATATGGAAGGTAAGGGAGCTACCGGGGGGGGGGGGGGGTAGTTGCCTAGCAACATAGGGGGACGTCTGCTGTGCCAACCTTGAAGGGCTTAATGTTTTGATACCAGTATCAAAACAGTAACTGACTTTATTCTCCATGTAGGTACGAGGAGAACAGCTGCATAGCCCAGTGTCGAGACGATGCTTTAATGAAAGAGTGTGGGTGTGTTCACGTAGCACCTCCTCTACCCGGTAACGAACCTGACAAAGACTACCGGGGATGCACTCTGGAGGAATGGGCCAGTTGTGGCCTGAGAGCCTACAAAAACTGGGGTAAGTATTCGGAATACTTGAAGATTTTCAAACTTTTGAATTTGTAATTGTAACATTCGAGTTAACCATTCAAGTAGCCGGCAGTCTTGGCGGCCCAATCTTTGAAATAACTCGAATGTTCTCAGTCTTATCGGCCCAATCTTTGTTATAACTCTAATATATTCGAGTTAACCGGTTAATTCGAGTAGCCGGATTCCTGTATCCTCACTCTAAGCGGCCCAATCTTGGTAATAACTCGAATGTTCTCAGTCTTGGCGGCCCAATCTTTGTAATAACTCACTCTAAGCGGCCCAACGCTTCATAAAAACTCGAATGTTCTCAGTTGTGAAGTACTCGGACGTGAACCGTGTCTCAATGGGTTGTAACTGTCCTCCAACGTGTTTTGAAACAGAGTACAAGGCCCAGATCAGCAGCTCTTCACTTAGCAAGTAAGATATATTGAGTCATCAAAAGAATTAGCAAAATATCTGTAGTGTATTTTTAAAGCAAACTCATTTTCAGTTAGTTCAATAGTTAATCCATTACTTAATAAAACATATAATACCAAACTTAGAATTTCGCTATTTCAGGTTCTACGCGGAGCAAAAAGTACAAAGACTACCACCGGGTTACAACACCACCCAAGACGTGATGGAGAACCTCCTGATTATTGATATTCTCTTCACCAGCATGCAGGTCTCGGAAATCAGGGAGATTGTTACTTATGGATGGGCCAACTTCCTCGGTAAGTGGTCGTTCAACTCAGAAGGGGAGGGGGGATTTGGACTTCAGCCCTACTGACTGTAAATTGTTTTGTTCGGTTTCGTGAATTGAGAACTTACGGTACAACCAGTTTGCAATGATTTCTGATATAACTCACTATCTAACCCTACAATTAACTCCAAACTCACGCCCACATAACCTCTAAACTAACCTCTAAACTCACTATATTTACCAGGTGATGTGGGTGGTGTGCTGGGGTTGTTCCTGGGAGCCTCCACCCCCTCACTCCACCCCCCCCCCCCCGCTCACTCCACCCTAGCCTCTAACCTCCCACTATTTACAGGTGATGTGGGTGGTGTGCTGGGGTTGTTCCTGGGTGCCTCCATTTTCACCATCATGGAATTCATACAGTTCTTTATCCTGGCTATTTGGGACACGCTGTGTGGGCTACCTGGCAGGGGTGGAAAGAGGACTCCTTCTGTAGAGGGCATGAACCTCACTTAGAGAGTAAACAATGAACATTAATTAGGGAGAGACAGTTTGAGACAGTCAGAGGGAGAGAGACAGTTTGAGAGACAGTCAGAGATATTGAATATTTAGAGAGAGACGGTTTTCAGATTTGTGGCCATGTGTATTATAGCGTTTATACTTACATATGATAACATTTGCATGAATTTGCGTGGTTAATACACGTATCGTGTGTCCTTGTGCATGATTTGGGAGAATAAGAAGTGAGGAGGTCAATATTTCACATTGAGCTTGATGTATTGACGCAGAATTGTTCTGTATATTTTAGTCAGAATTTAAACCCAATAACCCTAACAAGCTGCATTTGTCAAGTATACGCCATCCAGTACGGAACCTGTCTAAATTAAAATTCGGGCTGTCAACAACCCTGGTGACAGGTGCAGGTGCAGCAGTTCTATCTAACCACAATGCACTGCTGCAGCTATCCATGCAGTTAGACAGACAGGGCTGTTCTATGAACACGGCGGCCTGATGGTTGTCGACACTAAACGACTTGTACCGTGTGGTACTTGTCAGAGCATTGCAGCCTGACAGTTTAGTACTGCAGTAATATGGTGGCAATTGGCGGAATTTTGGAATGACATACCCAGGGAAAGCTAAAGGAAGGTTTCCTCAGTCCTGTACTATTACATTCGTGCCTCGGTATACTCTATTTCCCTTGCCTTCCCGCTTCCGATTCGAGTTCACCTCACAGAAGTTGTGCGGCACAATTTTCATAATCACCTTTGAAAAGATCGAGCGACAGAAAGAGAAAGACTGAGCAGGATCAGAGAGAAAATGAAAAAGTATGAGAGACGAACGATAGTCGATACTCTATAGCTAGGGTCTAAAAGCCAGGAAAATCTGTCGAGTTAGCCGTGGTACTGTGTTTGTTATAACTGTCTACTGACGGTATAGTATGTTTTACCTAGTGGCAGCAATATATGTGTTGGTCAGAATATGAACCAGTACTGATGTGTAATCTCGTAGTGTGTTACTAGCTAGTCTCGTTGTTGTCAGATATGACTGTCCAGGTTTAACAGTAGCTTTGTTGTAGTTTGTGTTGTTATATACTACTGTTAGGATGTTGTTACTAGGCTCTACAGTTACAACTCCGACTACTTCCCATTTCTCCCTGTAGCCTTCTTTCTTTCTTCTTTCTTTATCTTTCATAAAGCCTACCACCTATTTCTCACTCTAAAAGTTGTCAAGTACTCCCCAGCTTCACTCTAGATTATATCCAGGTCAGCTGCTCTTGTCTTCTCTAACCCAAACTATCTTGATATCGTCTTCTTTCTCTTCCTTCTCTCTCTCTCTCTCTCTCTCTCTCTCTCTCTCTCTCTCTCTCTCTCTCTCTCTCTCTCTCTCTCTCTCTCTCTCTCTCTCTCTCTCTCTCTCTCTCTCTCTCTCTCTCTCTCTCTCTCTCTCTCTCTCTCTCTCTCTCTCTCTCTCTCTCTCCCTCCCCTTGTTGACAGGCAGGCAAGACAATTAGGTAAGCTGATTGTACTGAGGTACGTTGAACAATCAGTATTTGTTGACCTGTCTACGTTTATGGCCCTCCTCCTTCTCCTCCACACCAGTTCATATTTCAGTCCTCCCAGTCACTTTATATCAGTCCTCCCAGTCACTTTATATCAGTCCTCCCAGTCCTCCCAGTCACTTTATTAAGTCCTCTTTCTTCTTACATCTAGATAAAGTTCTTTTTTAGAAACATAGTCATTTAGAGTTGAAATTAATCAACCGATTGCTCTTTGATTTGACACTTGAGAGACTAATTGGCTAAAAATAAACATCACGCATAGTTGTTGATATCTGTAATGTTGCTCTCAAATGGTGCCACAAACGCCGATCAAAGAAAAAGTAAGCAATAAATTTATTAAAAAATCAGACTAAATTTGGTGTTTATATTGGATTCATTGCAATTTATTCTCACTTCGCGTATGTAATCGATCTCACTCGCACATGAAAATATTCGTGTATCTTTTCTCTTCTCTATAATATCTATCGACTTTTAATTGTTTTATGGATTATTCAAAGTATTATTTTCACCTTTAAATGATAAATTCGGTGTTTTTATGGATTATTCCATTTCACCTTAATTAAATTCCGTCCAGGGATTTTACGAGGATTTCAAGGAATTTACAACAGAGACAACATCCCATGGAATTCAGTATGTCTTCAACGCAGCATACAGGGTAAGAAATCCTTACTAATTGGATAATATCATTGATTATATCAATGATTGTAATAATAAGATACTGTGTTTTATTGAAATAAGAATCTAATATGAGTATGATATTTCAAAATGAATTTTGATAACAAACGAATTGACCAACATTTTAACATCGACAGTGGGTTCGTCTTATCTACCTTATACTGTGGCTGGCGGCTGTTGTCTATACCATTTTCATTGTCTTTATCAGCGTTGGGAAATACATCTCCATGGAAACAGGTTGGTAACCAAGGAATGATCTCCATGGAAACAGGTTGGTAACCAAGGAATGATCCATGAACACAGGTTGGAAAACCAGGAACAGGTTGGTAACCAAGGAATGATCTCCATGGAAACAGGTTGGTACCAAGGAATGATCTCCATGGAAACAGGTTGGTAACCAAGGAATAATCTCCATGGAAACAGGTTGGTAATCAAGGATGATCTCCATGGAAACAGGTTGGTAACCAAGGAATGATCTCCATGGAAACAGGTTGGTAACCAAGGATGATCTCCATGGAAAACAGGTTGGTAACCAAGGAATGATGTAATTTTTTCCCCGCCTAGGTGAATGCCGAAGGCATTCACTCAGATGCCTTTTGCAAAAAGGCATCTAGGTTTAGAATTCGACAATTTTACATACTAGTGAGGTGTCACGGTCACAAACCGGCTGTAACACGCTCAGTTGCGAGGGAAACGGTGTTGCTCCTTCATCAAATGGTGTATCGAGTCTCACGTGGTTTATAAGAACCTCACAACAGGAACGAAGATCGAGAACTAGTGAAGACGACGGCAGGGACACTAATAAAGATGCGATAACCCATCCTACGGTGACGGTCTGCCCTCACAACATTGTAAGCACATAACTGTAACATTGTAAGCACTGATTGTGATGGCGTCATGTTGACCCCATGAGTCAATTGGAACTATGCCGGGCATTATTTTGGCATTATCATTCCTCATTGGAAATTAAATTCGAATATATTCGTGGGTTTTTAGCAGTACTGGGATCCCCAAATGACTGACCAAATGACTGTGAATTAGTTCCTTCATATAGCTGCAGGTCAGTAAGCGTTCCTGAATGCACAATGAGACCTTGAGAACCTGTTGCACACGATCAGGACAACGGAAACCTACGAACTGAACTGGAACACCTCATGGGCAAAGTACGTTGTTGTCATGGTAACCAATAGTTGGTAACCATGGTTACTACATGGCAACCCTCTCCTGCAGGTATGAGAACTGGACATATCATGACATTATGTGGAAGGGACGACCCAGAATAGGACTTCTTCAGTGTGAACACTACAGGTATTAACCTTGGTGACATAGAGTCATAGACACCGTGGCGACCAAGATTGAGCTCACACACTATATGTCACCAAGTAATAACCCACATTCCAACCCTGAATTCTACAATTCATTTCCACTCGGTGTTCTGAGCTGTCGCGTTGGATGAAAAGGCAGTTCTCACGTTCTTGGCCTCCTCTGGTAATCGCTTGCCATTGACCGATACTAATTCTTTGATTCATATCAGACATCTTTGCAACGAAAAGGAGGAGTTTGCTAACCGAACAAGGAAACCGTACCACTGGGATCCTGAATATGATACACTCTCTCATGACGCCTCCTTCGACTGGGTTAGTGAGACACTATGTAGTATGCAGCCATTTAAATATTGGGTATCATGTGAGACATAATTTGTAACGTTTAGATCGCATAAAGGATGAAAACTTAAACTGCATGGGTTGATTTGAGATTTCAATTTGAGTCTAATCAAATCATGCATTACTATTATCAATACCACAATCTATTATATCGATCATAGTCTGCAATGGTCATTTGGGAACATGACTATGTTTCATTCAATCTATGCTAATCCAGCTATACTTCTAGTTCATGTGTTGATTGGACAAGCTATACTTCTCATTTATTAAAGACTAGCGCACCCATTGGGTGCGCCTCAAGTAAGGGCTTTTTGATAACCCACCCGGCTTCGCCGGGTGCATGGTTCTTTTTGCCCCTTTCAACGTCAATAAAACGGTTGCCATGGCAATTGAATTGGTAACTATGGGGACTGGCATGTTAAAATTGATTCGAAAATATCAACAAACTTCCACTGGAAGTTCCAAAAGTGTGAATGACAGTTTACAGCTTTGGGCACATAAATTGTTTTATGAAGGAGCACTGTCGCTTAGATACCGCCTAACGAACGGCCATCACTTTGACGACGTTCATCTCCAAATTATAATAGAGATTGTCATTTGGGACATTAGAAGTAAAGGGTCCGACTGGAAATACACAGTCCATTACATATTGCAGGAGTCTCGCTGAGTCTGTTCATTACATGTTGCAGGAAGTTTCACTGAGTGGGAGTTGTTATAGGATTAACCCGAGGGTCCCTATTTACTCAAGTTGGAGACTATGGAGTGTTAAAAAACTCACTTTCTTTACCGATCTCAATGATTACAGGTTAGAGAAATTTTCTTTCGACCTTTCTTTTTTCCCCGTGATTATGCGGGCGCTAATGTGACGTGTAGCACCAATATCCACCAGTTGAAATATCTTTGAGGAGTTAATTAATTGTACAAGTACCTGGGCATGATCTTTAATTAATCCTGAAATTGAGTTGGAAATATCTTTGATAGCCATGGCTTTCATTGAAAGTTCTGTAATGCAGTTCTAGACATTTAATTTTCTTAACTATGACATGAATTGTAAAAAGAATTAGACAATATTATATGAATTGGTAAAGAGAATTGGTAAAAAGAATTAACAGATAGAATAGACTGAGAATGATTAGTGCCATTATTCATGAGAGTGAGTACTGAGATAGACCATTGAACAAGCGTGAATTGCTGCCTAGGCTGAGTGCTAATTGCTTCTCTCCCTCATGCTTACTCCAATAAACTCCCTCTCGTTCTACACTTTACTCCAAAATATAGGCTACTGTTATATGGAGCCTATAATACTGTTATAATATGATCCATAACCCAAATACTATTGATACCTTACTCTCGCTAATTAAGAAACCGCTTTAGGAAGAAATTTTTTTTATAGAACGGGAAATGTGGAAACACATTAATAAATTTTGGGGTTTCTTAATTTTTGGGTTTCTTATTTTTGGGTTTCTTATTTTTGGGGTTTCTATTTTTGGTTTCTTTTTTTTTAGTTTCTTAATTTTGGTTTCTTATTTTTTCAGTTTCTTAATAAACGAGAGAGTTTCTTATTTTTAGGGTGTCTAAATTTTGGGGTTTCTTGTAAAAAACATGATAATGAACTACATTAACCGTAGTATATGCACTAAGCTGCAGGGACACATCATCACACACATCACCCACACACATGATATTGATCAAGCCGAACAACAGGTTATTGAGTCAATCGACCGTTCAACGGTACGAGGTGCCATCACTGATTCGTGCAGTTGATCCGAGGATCACGAATTCAATTATTGAATTCTTGTAAAAAAGTTATTATTTAAAGTTTCTTGAATATGCGAGCTTAATTAACGAGAGTAAGGTATATTAATTGAAGTAGAATTGACCAACATGGCCAAATCGACCTAGAAATGACCAAATCGACCTAGAAATGGCCAAATGACTTGTAGACAAGGATGAACAAAGAAACTGCCCACATGGTACTAAACACAACACTTCTGCAGTGCGTTTTCTAAAGAAGGACCCTCAGTATGGGTACACGGTGGTATTTCACGACAACGGACCTACTCCAGCACCATGACCTCCGGGTTTTATATGAGCCCAGGTAATATGAACATTCAAGACGATATTTGATCGTCCGGAGCACGGACACAGTGTCAGGCAACTCAAGACGATATAATAAGACCAGGTAAAGAGAGTGAGACCCGGTAAAGAAGGCGATTCCAGAAGATGAGACACCAGCTGTATCATAATACTCTCTCTGCCCCACCCCCCCCTGAGGTATGATACCCGGTCTCGGGGGCCCTGTACCTCTCCTTGTGGTTTCCTGCAGGCAACGTGTATAAGGCGGACATGAGGAAATTAAAGAGTTCAACATTGACCCCCTACGGGAGGTGCAATCCCCACCTGAAAAGCAATGTTTACGGAACTTATCCTCAAGCAGGTAAACTGGGAGACAGAGAAAGGAGATGATACAGCAGGTATAACTGATATAAACCGGCTAGAGATCAGATCGAGAAAGATATAATGGTACTGCAATTTGACATGTACCCCAATGGAAGAACTTTATACTTTATAGGGCAGCCCATGATTTATTTTGTTACCTGCAGTTGTGTAGCATTGACCCCTCACCCCTGTCTATATCCCGAACAGTTGTGTAGCACGATGCCGTGACAGTATGTGAACGACATGTGTGGGTGTATTCATATCCTCCCTCCCCATCCGGAATACGACCTGATCTAAACTTTAGGAGCTGTACTCTGAAGGATGGGTCGAATGTGGAGCTAGGGCTACCTTGAATTTTAGTAAGTCATGTCCATGGAAATATATGATCTAGTGCAAAATCTTTGGTTATTTTCGATCACAATAGTTTTTACCTGTCGAGGGTGTCATCACAAAAAGATGATAATTATTTAAATGGAATCGTTTAGTAATTATACATGATAAAGGTTCTTGCTTGTTGAGTAAGGGGGACTCAACAAGTTCTTGCCTAATATGTATATAATAAACGCGAATGAATGCGAGAAAATATAATTTCATTTCGTATAAAATATCCCCATCACATACAAGCGTCAAGCATATTTTAAAGTAAAATAGTAAATCCCCTAGTAAATGCATAAGTATAAATAGAATGAATCATTTTACTACCATAGATAGATTGATTCATATGACAAATGGTTTCATAATGGTTTCATTATTTCAGCTGATAGATGCAGATGGTAATGGTATATTCAAAAATAAGTAATAACCAAATTATTTTAAAAATAACTCAACTTCTCAGCGGACCGGTTCGTAGATTTGAAGAGGAAGCTTGTGTGAATGTACTCCTGCTTGCCAGGAAACTTGGTATGACGCAACAATCAGTAGCAGTCGACTCAGGTACGAGAAGGAGCTGCGAAAAACTTGGTGACATATATACCCTGATAACTTAATAACCCGCCGTCCCACTAGCGCGCTCTCAATAAACAGCCAGTCCAGCGGCAGATTATTTCCCACTGGCAGGTTATTTATTTTGAACATTCAAAGTGTGTGTAAATGATCAGTTCTTACTAAATACAGAGAGGAACACTATGTGCAACACTTACACACTACATTGGAGAGAAAGAAAAGGACACATTCCGTCAATTACTCTCTCTTTATCTCCCCTTTTGTTGTCTCACTATCTCTTTCTCTGTGTTATTTGTGACATGCCCCTTATCAGGCTATTTCTTTCACTCTCTTCCTTAGCAACTGCTTAGTAACTGTTACCAATCAGTGTACACTCAATTGTGACGTGTTTTAACTTTCTCAGTTCTCTTGTGTGTTTTGATAGTGTTCTCTCTCTTGTTGGTGTGTAATACTTGAAATAAACAACTAAAGCAGGGTATATAACCATAAACTCTGACCACTGGCACGTTATAGGTTTAAACCCCTCCGCCTCTCCCTCGGCTCCGCCTCGGGATCGTCGTCGTGACTTAAACCTGTTTATCCGCCAGCGGCGGATAAACTCCAGCTAACTTCTCCCAGCGGCGCGCTGGAGAAAAGTTATCTGAAATAAGCGCCAGTGGCCAGAGTTTATGCCTCATATAGACACCAAGTGAAAAACCTCTTCTTCTTTTCATTTTATTTCTCTCTTTTGTTCTCGTGCATACATGAAACACATGAATATACGTATTCGCCGACCCCATCTGAGCGCACTGTCGAATCAGATTGGGGGCCAGACAGGGGTTCCTTTGTTTTGTTCACAGACCGTATTACTATTTTCAGTAAATTCTATGCCAACGAAAAAGCGAATCCGTGGATGGTAGGCCGGCACACTGTCCAGTATAGTAAACGGTTTTTTGGGCTGAATGAAGGGATAGAGGAGAAGTATACCATCACTAAGGAGACGGTATACGAGAATCTGATGGTGTTACAAGTTCTATTTACTAGTATCCAGGTGAGTGAGCTGTCATATATCTCTGGTGAGTGAGGTCATATATCATCAGGCCGCGTCCTTGCCATCTGCCTATGCTCTGACCGCAGCTGTTGGCGCCGAGACCCCATCTGAGCGGACTGTCAATTTTGAGAATCATTTGGGTATGGCGCCGCCATACAGGACGCTGTGAGACTATGATCAGGCCAATGTTCAATGCCAGACTACCTCAAATTCATTATCATGATTATAGAAAGGGGAATTGGGCTGCGACATTCAATATTTATTTCCCCGAGAGCACTCTAGTTGTCCTGTCAGGCATTCTCTTTGACAGCTCTTTAGTTATTCAGGCCAGTTCTCTTTGACAGTCTTAGTTATTACTAACCCCAGCTCAATCGAGTTACTGATTAGATCGCATTTCTATGGAATCCTAACCTGTCAGTAAAATTACCATGGAAATCAAATGAAACTTGATAATATGCGTTGACTCAACAACTAAAGTCATGTTTCATTTCTTTAATTTTTGTTTAATAACACATCACTGACTATTATTAATTAATTAATTAACTTAATTGCAGAATCCAACTACAAAGATACGTAAAGTACGACTATACCCAACTAATTGGAGATGTCGGGGGCCAGATGGGTATGCTCCTCGGACATCTCTCTTCACCATTATAGAGTTTCATCCATTTCTTTATCAAGGCAGCCTGGAGGTATTGTGTCAAGAGGCCGCTAGAAGGGCGGGAGAGGGGGTGGAACGCCCTCGTATGAGATGCACAGAGACCAGGTAGAGGATGAACGAACGATATCATGTGTTAAAGATGTGTTAACCATGTGTTAAATATGGAGTTCTAGGCTCATATATATGATACCTAAATATATATATGAATTGATATGATACCTAACGTTATTTTAGGTTCATTTTCACACGTGGGTGCAGAATCCACCTGTGCAAATGAACGATGCAGCAGCTGCATCACGTGTACATTTTATTAGGCACACCACTTGTCAGTTGTATCATGAACTGTGTATGGACTCAGTCCATTGGACTGTCAACATTCCATTTCTACAGTGTCGTGTTAGTTTGGTATTGGTCCTTTCTGTATATGAGCGACCCACTAGTTGAAAATTGAGTGAAATCGGCTGAATATTTGTTTATGGATATGTCATTATATTTATATTATTAACTTTACAACTGCTTAAATTTATGGTGTTTGGTCAATGGATAAAGTTTGAATAATATACACATTATTTTGCATCATTATACAGTCACATACACAATATACATATACGGATCAACACATATAATAGTTCATACATACATTATATCAATAGTTATTAAGTATATTACTATTAACAAACACATAACATGTAATAATTAACACTTAAACATCAACCTAAATTGTAGAAACAAATCCACGGAAAATAGCATTTTCCTGCCCAGAAAATTTCTACTTCCAGTACTAGTAGTTCAGTAGTAGTGGTTACAGTAGTGGGGGATCCAACAACCGGATTTCCATCAGTAGTATGCAGTGCAAAGCTAAAGTGGTGTATAACTCATGCGGACGCAGTAGTAATAAAGGGGTGGGGAGTAGGAGCACCCATATCCCGCCAGTGACGTCACTACGTGACTAGACGTAGTAGTAATAAAAGGGCGGGGAGTTGGAGCACCTCATATCCCGCCAGTGACTAGACGCAGTAGTGGTAGTAGAAATTTTACTACATAAAAATTTTACTACATGTATATAATCTATTGAATTCTGTAAAAATACGGCTTGACCTCATATTTTTGGGGGGCAAGCTAATTCCTTCACTAAATGTTAGCCAGGATCTCCTCATATCCTAACCTAAAAACCTTACTGAATGAAGCATACCCGTTTGGTTAAAACATGTGGTAAGGTTTTTTAGTTTCATTCGTTACACAGGCATCGCAGATCAAAATGGTTTTTTACTAAAATGATCTCCTTATCAATACGCGTCGATTGACAAGAGGTTCGCCGGTTAGCCTAAAACATGAACCCGCCCCTAACACATGTACCCGTTTGGGGTTTTTGCGATAACTTCTGAACCTTACGTCATAGAAAGGTTTATAACCACTATAATCGATGCAGAATTTAACGCCGAGAAAGATGGTTCTATTCCTTTTGTTCTAGGACGTTCCTGAAACCCATAAAAGCCAAAAAAACCTAAAAAACCTAAAAATCCTAAATTTAGGACTTGAGCACTAAAAATTTTTTTCACTTCTAATTAGACACCAAACACTATTCTGACCAAGTTTCATCAAAATTGGGGCTGTTCTCTCTCACTTTAAGTCTCTATATCATCTGGTTAATTAGATAATTGGATAATTAGGTCTGTACATAACCGTTTTTTGGCTATATGGCTATAGCCACTTGGGAATGATTTAGAGACTTTTCACTGGTGCCATTTTTTCAGAAATAAATTTCAATCTAAGAGTTGTTGAAAAATTTAGGCTCTCTCTTACCGTTTTGGCGTTATTTGCGGTCAAAGTAGGGCAAATCAGCCGAAAATGCCAATTGTATTCTTCATTTTTGGCATTTCCGGCTGATTTGGCCTACATTCACCACAAATAACTCCAAAATGGTATGAGATAGAGCCTAAATTTTTCAACAACTGAACAAAATGGCACCAGTGAAAGTCTTTAAACCATTCCTAAGTGGCTATAGCCATATAGCCAAAAAACGGTTATACGCTTACCTAATTATCCAATTATCTAATTAACCGATGCGATAGAGACTTAATTCCGGGACCTACCCCCACTAATGCGAGGACGCTGACACTTTGATGCCCTGATTTTGTCTCTACTCTTTCCTAACGGTAGTTACGCTTTGGCTTAAGGGTACGCTAACCAAAAATTTTTTTCGAGTGCAGGGAAATCTCTCACCGTAGGGTTTGTAATAGGCCATGCCAAAGAGACCTCAAAATGCAATTTGAGCTCTCAAGTCGAATTCATATTTTTGCTACAGCTGTTTAAAAATGTCCTGTAAATACGTTTTTGGCATCTCAAAAAATTTTTTTAAAAGATGGGAGCATGAAAATTTGGGGATTTGAAGAGGACATGAAGGTGAGTAACCACAAAAAAAATTTTTGCAATCCGAGCTGATTTCCGGTCCTGAGATGGATTTCTTTTTTTCCACTTTAACGCCCTATTTGACAAAGTTCCGAAAACATGTGAAAGCTGTAATTGTGTGAAAGTTGCGTCTAACGATTTCTAAGTGGCCATAAATTTTGGGCGTGTCCTTATTTGAGATAAGCTGTACAGAGTTTTTTTTGTGAAAGCCGTCATTTCAGAAATAGATAAATTCCCTGTATCTCAAAATGGCTGATCGTAGAGACCTGAGACTATGCTTAAACGATTCAGAAGATCCGATTTTGGGGGGGGGGGGTCTTCTGAGAGACATTTTGCTCCTACTTCAACCACCGTTTTTGCTGTAATTGCGAAAAACAAATTCTATGAAAAGGGCAAAAGCTAAACTCCAATATCCTGTAATTAGGGAATTTTTGGCTAAGAAAGACCGAAACTATGGAAAAATGTGTAACAAGCTAATTCCTTCACTATTTGGTCCATATGGTCCCTATAATCACCAAAAACAAAATTTAAAAAATCAGGATGGCGAAGATGGGTTTTTGTTTTTCGCAATTACAGCAAAAACGGTTGAAGTAGGAGCAAAATGTCTTCAGAAGACCCCCCAAATCGGACCTTCTGAATCGTTTTAAGCGTAGTCTCAGGTCCTACGATCAGCCGTTTTTAGATACAGGGAATTTATTTATTTCTGAAATGACGGCTTTCACAAAAAAACTCTGTACAGCTTATCTCAAAATTTATGGCCACTTAGATAATCGTTAGACGCAACTTTTCACCAATTTACAGCTTTCACATGTTTTCGGAACTTTGCCAAATAGGGCGTTAAAGTGGAAAAAAAGAAATCCATCTCAGGCCGAAATCAGCTCGGATTGCAAAAATTTTTTTTGTGGTTACTCACCTTCATGTCCTCTTCAAAATCCCCAAATTTTCATGCTCCCATCTTTTAAAAAAATTTTTTGAGATGCCAAAAACTATTTACAGGACATTTTTTAAACAGCTGTAGCAAAAATATGAATTCGACTTGAGAGCTCAAATTGCATATTTGAGGTCTCTTTGGCATGGCCTACAACCCTACGGTGAGAGATTTCCCTGCACTCGAAAAAAAATTTTGGTTAGCGTACCCTTAAAAGGGCGTGGCCGGAAATGACCTCCCCCCAACGGGTAGAGCTTAGACTTTTTTTTGGTGGCTTAGGGGATCCCTGGCTAACATTTAGTGAAGGAATTAGCTTGCCCCCCAAAAATATGAGGTCATGGCAAGAATTCAATAGATTAATAGATGACTGGATAGGATCTCATTAATTTTGAGACATGTTTAGAATTGGGTTGAGCAATATGATAGCTACAGATTTAAATTTTTAATCTGCTTTCGCTGATTGAATATCATTTTACTAAACTATTTCTACTTTCCTACCTAAGTTTTCATAACATGAAACATGTTATGGTGTAGTACCTATAGCTTTACAAACAATGCCAATTTGATCTGATTAGACTATAAAGAGTATCACCCTGCCTGGCTAGACTGTGTTTCGGGCGCCCCGAAATGTAAGGAGGGTTAGAAATAGAACAAACAGTACCAACCAACTACCACCATTGATTAGACTGTAAAGAGTACTGCACCAACTGCCACCCTTGATTAACTATATAAACTTGCTGAGCTTGATGTAAATAACAAATCCCGCTCACTGCATGTCCCCTACACTGTGTACCATGTGTAGTAAGTGCTGCTTGTAGTCGTATTACCGTAATGGAAATACAGTAATGAGACGCGCACGTTGCAATACGCGCGGCAAAAAGTGCATGTGTTCGCACGTACTAGCGCCCTGATTGGCTGCGGTTGCGCGTCGTCTTACTTTATCTCCGTTTCCATACCGTTTTCCCACTACAAGCGACACATGTACATGTGGTTGCTGCTAAGAATTCTATTGGAACTCCGCCACACGGCCTCCACCAGGAACCGACCGAAACAAGTAAACAACCAATCAGAACTCGTATTTAGTTCACGTGACTGGTATCAGCCAATCAGGGACCAGTATTTCCTGATTCGGTCGGTTCCTGACCTCCACCATGTGAAATGTGTGTTTAAGGGCCTTAAACATGCTGCTTGTAGTCGCATTACCGTAATGGAAATACTGAGTAAGGGCCTTCCTCAACAACTACATAACATATTTCTCATTATCTAGCTCGTGCTTCAAAATTCCAGACAAGTTTCAAAGAATGCATTTCTTCTCGTTACCTTTTAACTCGACTATATAAATCATGCACCTCCCGCAGGGTTCCGATTATTCTTTTAAGTTTAAACTGAGAAGCAACTTAATTCACCTAATTTAGCACGTGAGTAACCTGTTAAAGTGAGAGTGGACCGAATCAGAATTGGATAAGTTTGGTGTAGGTGGTAGAGATTAGCTTTCTGAGCATTTTGCGTTTTTGCCGCTCAAAATCGACCACCCATCACTGAGATATCTTTGGGTAATATACCAATTCTTGGTGTTCGAAGGAAATAGCGCTAATTAGCGGTTTTTAATAGCGCTAATTAGCGCTAATTAGCGCTATTAGCGATAGCGCTATTTTATCGATAGCGCTAATAGCGCTAATAATAGCGCTATTCACAAAAGTAGCGCTAATTTTGCCGCTAATTAGCGCTAATTAGCGATCAAAATAGCGGTAATTAGCGGTAGCGCTATTTTAGCGCTTTTTGTAACCGCTAATCGGGCAATTTTAGTAAAAAAATAACGCTATTAACTTACAAAATAGCGCTAATCAGCGCTAATTAGCGCTAATTAGCGCTATTAACATTCTCAATTCATTTTGTTCGAACCGCTAATTAGCGCTATTTCAATTTCATCAAAATATAGAAAACGCTATGATTGGATAATGTATGTCACGTGACAAAAATCCTGTCATGTGACGAAAAATAGCGCTAATTAGCGCTATTTTTGTAATCGCTAATTAGCGCTAATTAGCGCTATTATCAACTTAAACGTTTATTATTTTGTTAATAGCGCTAATATGCGCTAATTACGCTATTTAATATTTTGCAAATAGCGCTAGTTAGCGCTTTATAGCGCTAATAAGCGCTAATTAGCGCTATTTGCATATTATAAATGCGCTAATTAGCGCTAATTAGCGCATTATTCAAGTTAAACGTTTATTATTTTATTAATAGCGCTAATAAGCGCTAATTAGCGCTATTAATATTTTGCAAATAAGCGCTAGTTAGGCGCTTATTAGGCTATAAGCGCTAATTAGCGCTATTAATAATATAAATAGCGCTAATTAGCGCTAATTAGCGATATTATCAACTTAAACGTTTATTTTTTTATTATAGCGCTAATTAGCGCTAATTAGCGCTTTTATCAGCTTAACGTTATTTATTTCATTAATAGCGCTAATAAGCGCTAATTAGCGCTATTAATAAAATAATAAACGTTTAAGTTGAAAATAGCGCTAATTAGCGCTAGTTAGCGCTATTAATATTTTGCAAATAGCGCTAATAGCGCTTATTAGCGCTAATTAGCGCTATTTCCAAAATATTAATAGCGCTTATTAGCGCTATTAATAAAATATTAAACGTTTAAGTTGATATAGCGCTAATTAGCGTAATTAGCGCTATTAAAGATATGGAAAATAGCGCTATCTAGCGCTTATTAGCGCTAATTAGCGCAACTAGCGCTATTTGCAAAATATTAATAGCGCTAATTAGCGCTTATTAGCGCTATTAATAAAATAGTAAACGTTAAAGTTGATAATAGCGCTAATTAGCGTAATTAGCGCTATTAATAATATGGAAAAGCGCTAATTACGCTTATTAGCGCTAATTAGCGCTAACTAGCGCTATTGCAAAATATTAATAGCGCTAATTAGCGCTTTTAGCGCTATAATAAAAGTAACGTTTAAGTTGTAATAGCGCTAATAAGCGCTAATTAGCGCTATTAATTTTGCAAATAGCGCTTATAGCGCTAATTACGCTAATTAGCGCTATTTGGAAAATATAAAGCTTAATTAGCGCTAATTGCGCTTTTATCCGCTTAACGTTTATTATTTTCATAATGCGCTAATAATAGCGCTAATTAACACTATAATAAAATAATAAACGTTTAAGTTGATAATACGCTAATTAGCGCTAGTTAGCGCTATTAATATTTTGCAAATAGCGCTAATTAGCGCTATTTCCAAAATATTAATAGCGCTAATAGCGCTTATTAGCGCTATAATAAATAATAAACGTTTAAGTTGATAATACGCTAATTAGCGCTAATTAGCGCTATTAATGATATGAAATGCGCTATCTAGCGCTTATTAGCGCTAATTAGCGCTAACTAGCGCTATTTGCAAAATATTAATAGCGCTTATTAGCGCTTATTAGCGCTATTAATAAATAGTTACGTTTAAGTTGAAATAGCGCTAATAAGCGCTAATTGCGCTATTATAATATGGAAATAGCGCTAATTAGCGCTATTAGCGCTACTAGCGCAATTTGCAAAATATTATAGCGCTAATTAGCGTTATTAGCGCTATTAATAAAATAGTTAACGTTTAGTTGATAATAGCGTAATAAGCGCTAATTAGCGCTATTATAATATGGAAATAGCGCTAATTAGCGCTATTAGCGCTTTATAAGCGCTATAGCGCTATTTCCAAATATTAATAGCGCTAATTAGCGCTTATTAGCGCTATTAATAAATAATAAACGTTGTTATTGATATAGCGCTAATTAGCCTAATTAGCGCTATTTATAATAGCAAATAGCGCTAATTAGCGCTTATCGCTAATAACGCTACTATCGCTATTGCAAATATTAATAGCGCTAATTAGCGTTATTAGCGCTATTATAAAACTTAAACGTTTATTATTTTGTTAATAGCGTCTAATAAGCGCTAATTAGCGCTATTAATAATATGGAAATAGCGCTAATTAGCGCTTATTAGCGCTAATTAGCGCTAACTAGCGCTATTGCAAATTTAATAGCGCTAATTAGCGCTTATAGCGTATTAATAAAATAGTTAACGTTTAAGTTGATAATACGCGCTATAAGCGTTAATTAGCGCTATTAATAATATAAAATAGCGCTAATTAGCGCTTATTAGCGCTAATTAGTGCTAACTAGCGCTATTTGGAAAATATTAATAGCGCTAATTAGGCGCTTATTAGCGCTATTAATAAAATAGTTAACGTTTAAGTTGATAATAGCGCTAATAAGCGTTATTAGCGCTATTAATAATATGAAAATAGCGCTAATTAGCGGCTTATTAGCGCTAATTAGCGCTTAACTAGCGCTATTTGTAAAAATATTAATAGCGCTAATTAGCGCTTATAGCGCTATTAATAAAATAGTTAACGTTTAGTTGATAATAGCGCTAATAAGCGCTAATTAGCGCTATTAATAATATGGAAATAGCGCTTATTAGCGCTAATTAGCGCTATTTGCAAAATATTAATAGCGCTAATTAGCGCTTATTAGCGCTATTAATAAATAGTTAACGTTTAAGTTGATAATAGCGCTAATTAGCGCTAATTAGCGCTATTTATAATATCAAATAGCGCTAATTAGCGCTACTTTTAAATTGTCTATAGCGCTGATCAGCGCTATTAACAAAATATACATTCATTATTTTGTTAAATGCGCTAAATAGCGCTAATTAGGCTATTAATATTTTGCAAATAGCGCTAGTTAGCGCTTATTAGCGCTAATAAGCGCATTAGCGCTATTTGCAAAATATTAATAGCGCTAATTAGGCCTTATTGCGCTATTATCAACTTAAACGTTTACTATTATGTTAATAGCGCTAATAAGCGCTAATTAGCGCATTAATAATTTGCAAATAGCGCTAGTTAGCGCTTATTAGCGACTAATAAGCGCTATTTGCAAAATATTAATAGCGCTAATTAGCGCTATTAGCGCTATTAACAAAGTAATATACATATATGTGTGTTAATAGCAGCTAATGCGCTATTTACAAATTGTTGATAGCGCTACTTAGCGCTAATTAGCGCTAATTAGCGCTAGTTAGCGCTTATTACGGTATTTTTCAATTGTTAATAGCGCTTAATTAGCGCTAATTAGCGCTATTTTGTAAATAAAAATAGCTAATCTTTAAGAAATGGCGCTAATTAGCGGTTACAGATTTTGACCAATCATAAGGATTTATTAATCACGTGATCAACGCCAACCAATCATGGCTTAGATACGTCAAATAGCGATGTCCTCTAAATAGCGCTATTTCAAAATTTTTAGGACCGCTATTTGAATAGCGGTGGTTATCAAATTTGAAATTAACACAAAATTTAGAACCGCTATTTTTCTATACAAAATAGCGCTATTTTTAAGTGCAAAAAGCGCTTAAAATAGCGCTACCGCTAATTACCGCTATTTGTGACGCTAATTAGCGCTAATTAGCGGTCACAAATAGCGCTATTTTATAAATTAGCGCTATTATTAGCGCTTCTAACACTTTTATAAATATCGAAATCTTAGATAGCGCTAATTAGCGCTAATTAGCGCTAATTAGCGCTCTTAAAATCGCTAATTAGCGCTATTTCCTTCGAACACCAAGAATTGGTTATATTACCTATCTTGTTATGTTGGGAGAATTCCTGCTGGATCAATATTTATCAAACAGATGAACAATCCTTGTGTTTACTAACAGACTCTTTAAATTTTGAATATGCTGGCTTGCATTGCCCTGCTTCTGTGCTGGGACATTTCAACCTCACTGCTTGTTCGAATGTGTAGTAAACACCACGATTGTTTTCTTTCTGTTTTATACATACTGATTAAACAGGATTTCCCAACATAACAAAAATATCTCAGTGATGGGTGGGTCGATTTTGGGACGGCAAAAACGCAAAATGCTCAGAAAGCTAATCTCTACTACCTCCAACAACTTGTCTGATTGGATTCGGTCCACTCTCACTTTAACACCGCCCCGCCCATGGCTAAGCATAAAATAAATAATCGTAATATACATCTTGTTGCATGCAAGTATAAAATAAAGATACATCTGCGTTCCATCCATGCAAGCTCCGATTATTATACAGCACAGCAGATAGTCTTTGTCCTTTGAGATACAGCTACAGAGAGTTGGAGAGTTTCTTCATTTTGGTTTGCTTTGTTCCCCTTTAGCAGCTGCTTTTTTAACCGCGATTGCAGCGGTGAACTGTTCCCCTATTACCGAGGAGCGAAGTGATGACACACCTGAAAGAGGGACATGGTATAAATTATACTTAATGGGTGCAGTTCGGTAAGATTTTTCGTTTTAAGAACCTTCATAATTCCACTTCGAGAGGCTGGTCACGAAAGTAATACTTTAGTCTAACTAACCACACATAACTCCTACGAACAACTACATACTAGAAATAACTCCCACGAACTACATAACTCGAATAAATCCCACGAATAAACTCCCAACTTGTTTGAACTTGAAGGTTCTAAGGATTTCTAACTGGCTATAATTCCAAAATATATACTTGAAGATTTATCAGGTCAAAGCTCAAAAGCTAAATTGTTGTTTAACTGAATCGTCAGGCCAAAGCTCTGGCCACAGTTCTCGTGCACTTCGCCGCGTGCAGAACAAACTATTTGAAAGAATGGGTCAGGCCAATGCTCTGACAGAACTGAATAACGCGAATTATATCAGGCGGATGTTGGCCGTCACCCCCCCCCCCCCCCCGTCACCCTATATAGTTAGATCTGGTGATCTGGTTGGTCACGTGTCACTGTATATCACGTGGCGCACTTGTCATCCATCACTGAATTAACCAGTCAACTAGACGCGACACAATAATGAATATATAGTTCATGCCGGACAATGAAGCCGCCTTTAAAAAGCGAAAGTAAGCGAATATAATATGTTCAAATCTAGCTCTTTGTTCTCAATTTAATAGGAGCGAACTATCTTATAACTAGTAAAACTACATTGTAAGATAACCATATATGTGTCGGTCCCCCAATCTTGCAATTCGCTCTCAAACATACAATAATTGAGCCAATCACTATACTTATTAGACTGCATCAAAAACCCGAGACATTGTCATCTAGCTACATGTCGATCACCCCTCGCTGTCACTGACCTGACAGCCCCTTCGCAATTGCTCAAGTTTACCCTCGGTACATCTCCTTGGTCATATCTGTGTTGTTATTGACATTTTTTGGATCAAACAACACAGTGTATCTCCAATTTAGCTGTTACCAAATTACCTCCTATCCCTGAGGAGTTATACATATGCTATGAATATCTATGCCATACGTTAGTCTTATAATTACTCTATTCTTTCGCAAGCCCCCTAATCGATTTTACATCATTTAAGTAAGCACAATGGGTATTGGTTAAATCGATTGACCCCCATTTCATGATCCATCGCCTTCTATTATATAATGGATCTTCACTGAAGATTCTTCAGCTCTTTAATACCGTGAACTATATCGGATTATTGTCTTATTATATAGCTCTGCACCCATATTGTATAGGTCCAAGCCCACTTAATTATGCATCCTCCTTGTTGAGTATTTACCCCACTGACTTATTCATTATATTTATTGTGTTTAATTTTTGAGTATAGTTACTTAAATCTTTCTCTTTTTTGGGTTTTAGTCGACAGGGTGGTTATCTATCCGTAAACGCGAGATATTTACCCCTAAATTTATCTAATCCCTAAATCATAGATCTAAATAGTATACTCACCGCTGCTCTGTTCCCCGGGACGGTCAGTGTATGTCTCTTAACGGGGGGTTTGTGGAGACAATAGTAGACTTGCCAGCGTCAATCTCAAAACGTAATGCCTTCGATCCCTATTGGAATACTCCTATTAAATGTCGAAATTGTAAACATTAGTAGACTTGCCAGCGTCATCTGAAAACGTAGTGCTTCGATCCCTATTGGAATATTTGATAAATGTCGTGAATTGCATGTTGTTTTGTATAACCGACAACGTTTAGTTTTGGAAAGACATATTCAGAAGACAGCTGTAGAACTTGGTAAGATGAAATTCCCTCTGCGCTACCTCACGGCAATAATAGGGGTGACTTCGTAACCACTGTAGATCGAATATTGGGACGATCTCAGTTGAGAACATTATATTACGCATAGACGGACTATATTACGCATAGATTGATCGCGTCTCTCTTGATTTTCACGGGCAGAGAAGGAAGGCCGGTACTTTGCCAATTTGCCAACACCTTCCTCCCTTTAACCTGTACCCTAGTTAATACTACTCTAGGAGAAGTATATGGGAGGGTTGGAAGAGATTACCTAGTTTAGAAATACGGTTTAATACACCTCGTATGGGGGAATGGTTTTAATATTAGGTCATAACCTCCCCCCCCCCCCGTCGCGCTCCTCTTCACAAGTTAATGTTGCGGCCAACCCCGGTATACTTTGTTCTAGAACCCTCTTGTGGGAGAGAGAGGGTTTGAAACTCACCTTGTTCGTATAACGGCTGTTGCTCTCCAGGAAGTGTATGAAGGAGCACAGTGGTAAGTGCTCCCCCCACCCCCCTCCACCTCCACCCCTCCAACCTCCACCCCTCCCCTCCACCCCTCCTCCCTCCACCCTCCACACCACCCACCCCTCTCCCTTGTTCGTATAACGGCTGTTGCTCTCCAGGGTAGGTATAAGGAGAAAACAGTGTAAGTGCTGGTAGTACTTGTACAGCCCGCGCTGTTCTCCACACTTGAGATCAACGCTTTTTCTGAAGAACATGCATGTGTTAATGAAATGCAAGAATAGGCTAATTGAACAACATATCGTAAAACGATGTACAGGCCGGACCCCCCCCCCCCCCGAGAATTGTGCAACTTTTTACTGCTTCAGCTCCACCCCACTTTTTACTTGATATCGAAGACACCTCACACTCTGTCGCCGGGCGACCTTCGCGCGCGCTGGCAAGGGGTAGCTTTGTAACCAACTTTTTACTGGCTTCAAGATCTTTATACTTTACAGCCCTACTAGTTTTAACTAGTCACTGTTAACTGACTAGCGCTGTTAGGTGACCACCATCATCACAGTAGTAAAGTTAGTTTAATATTAAATGGTACAGTTATGGCTGTGGAAACTGCCCAATTCCACTTATCCAATATCCATCTGGCTATAAGTCGCTTACCCATCAGATGACACTTCTCGTGAGGGGTAGGATAGAGGTGACTGCCAGAGAGACCTCCGCATTAGATACTTACATCAAGGTGCCAAGGGACTGCCTGAATGAGGATATGTTGACACTTTAATTAAAATTGTGCTATCTTTACTTTATTACTTTTACTATCTTGAGACATTTGATTCAATATGCTAAGATAAAGTCAAGCAAATGGTTCTTGATTTGCTCGTCAATCTCAATTAAAACTGAAATAGCTGTCACATTCTTGCCTTGTCTATCTTTTACTTTATCAAAACGTCAAGTTATCATGGGAGGGGGGGGGCTTATCCTCTACTTGAGTTTGACATTTTAATTCAATATGCTAAAATAAAGTCAAGCCAATTGTTCTTTCGGCGGCCCTCTCAAAACAGTTATTACAGCTCCCAGCTGTCACATCTTGCCTTGCTCTACCCTGTTCTCAGGGGGGGGGGGGATATATCTACACACCCGAGTAAGACTCAATCCACTGTTATATCCCATCGCTTTGAGAGTTTCCCGTATCTCCTCTACTCTCCCCTTCCTCATCCTCAAGAGACATCTCTTGGAGCTGAAGGAAACCCTCAATGTTCCACTCCTTGTCCATCTTGAAGTTATCTGAAATGAGATCTTTGGTGATTTGAAACATTTGTTTGGAACCAACTTGTTTCAAGGTGAAAAGAATATATTCAACTCCTGTTCATCTCAGCAGTATAGTAGTAACTCCTTGCGATAATAGATTCTATAACCGTTTATACTGTTGGCAAAGATTCTTTACTAAGGAACGCTTTTTATTTGTGACTGTGAAAGAAAGGGGAGAGAGAGAAGAGAGAGAGAGAGAGAGGAGCGAGAGAGAGAGAGAGAGAGAGAGAGAGAAAGAGAGAGAGAGAGAGAGAGAGAGAGAGAGAAAGAGAATAGAAATCCATACAAGATATAAGCAATATTAGTATGTATAACAATAGTAGTAAATAGGTTTACGTAGTATTGTTACAATACAGTAGTAAAAGCATGCATTTATCCCCATTTATCTCAAACAAGTTGCAACCATCATACTAATAGCATAATATATGCCATTATTTATGATATTTGCAACTGGTTTGAGGCTTTTATCTCCCTGTTCGAGGCTTTTATCTCCCTCGAGTAACGGTCCACATGGCATCAGTAAGTTTATCTCCCACCCCCACCCCCTCCACCCACCCCTCCACCACTACCTCGAGTAACGGTCCACATGGCATCAGTAGTTTATCTCCCTCCCCCACCCCCCTCCACCCCCACCCCCTCCACCCCACACCCTCCCTCCCCACCACTACCTTGAATTACGGTCGACATGGCATCAGTAAGTTTATCTCCCTCCCCCACCCCCTCCACCCCCACCCCCTCCACCCACCCCTCCCACACTACCTTGAATAACGGTCCACATGGCATCAGTAAGTTTATCTCCCTCCCCACCCCCCTCCACCCCCCCCACCACTACCTGGAATAACGGTCCTCATGGCATCAGTAAGTTTATCTCCCTCCCCCACCCCCTCCCCCCCACGACCCACCCACCACTACCTTGAATAACGGTCCTCATGGCATCAGTAAGTTTATCTCCTCCCCCACACCTCCACCCCCACCCCCACCCACCACTACCTTGAATAACGGTCCACATGGCATCAGTAAGTTTATCTCCCACCCCCTCCCCCCCCACCCCTCCACCCACCATACCTTGAATAACGGTCCACATGGCATCATTAAGTTATCTCACCTCCCCACCCCTCCACCCCCACCCCACCCACCACTACTGAATAACGGTCCACATGGCATCAGTAAGTTTATCTCCCACCCCCTCCACCCCCACCCCCACCCACCACTACCTGAATAACGGTCCACATGGCATCAGTAAGTTTATCTCCCCCCCCCTCCACCCCACCCCTCCACCCACCACTACCTTGAATAACGGTCCACATGGCATCAGTAAGTTTATCTCCCACCCCCTCCACCCCACCCCCACCCCCACTACCTTGAATTACGGTCCAACATGGCATCAGTAAGTTTTATCTCAGGCTGGTCATATTGTGAAAGATTCAAACTCTCTCCTGTCGAGAAGAGAGTCTCCGTTCAGGTCCAGACAGTGAATATGTCCGTTAGAGCCTTCCTGCGAATATTAATAATTGGTCATCAGATAAAACTTTATCTGTTCAAAGGGGGAAGAGAGAAATGATCGATATCTGGAACTAAGCTAGACTTGGGGAGGAGGGCATTTTTTATGCCCGCACGGTATATAACTGCATCAAATATGAGAATGTGTCTCGTTTAGAAAGTCTCTAAATTAGGTAATTATTTTATAGTTTAAGAAGTTGCCCCCGCAAACTCTAAACAAACCACGCAAACCTCTACAAACCTGCTTTGCGGTGTGTTAGGGCTCCCTTTTTATACAGATAGGGGCTACATCTTCCTTCTCCTCCTCAACAGCATTAACAAAGTGGGATGATGTTTATGCACCAGAGATCGTAATCCCCTTTACTAGATCACCACATTTCAACTGAACGCTGAGGGACGGGTTTTATGTGAGATCTGATACTAGTGGGATGTGATCTGATCAAATTTCAACTGAACCCTGAGCAATGGAGGGTTGGGATGGAGTTTTATACTTTTTAAAAACCGACTTGTTTATCGCATTTTCAATTTCTCAAACTTCAACTTTTAAATGCAGCAAACTGCTTTTAAATGGTTAAAAATGACTTTTTGTATTGCATTAGGTAAGGCCTATTCGGAGGGTCCGGCAGAATGATATTAGTAGAGTGCAATATATTGGACCATGCAGTCGACTGCGCTCCTTTTGCAGGAAGGTGCATGTCTAACAATAACGCTATCAACCCAGCTAACATCCTCGCACCTTCATATGAGTGCTTTTAGCTATATAAAATCTAGCTTCCTGGGTTTTGCGTTACATTCAAATTACAGAGTGTTAGTCACATGACCCCCTCCCGGCCCTTAACGTAACGTCAGCGTGCGACCCCCCCCCTCCTACAAAATGATTCTCCCCCCCTAAATGAGAGTTCTCGATTACCAAGCGACTATATCGCGGTTTGAAGCCCGATTAATATTGGATTGCATATAAATATTGGACCATCATATAATGTGAATTCCTTACCGTCCCGCCTCGTTAGCACTTTTCAGAAAAGAGTACATGCACTGTCGTCTCCTTCTCGTGGACTAGATATCAGCGTCAGATCGTTTCTCTGTTTCAGTTCCTGCAGGAGGGCAGCATGTTATTAACAATATAAGAGAGAGAGAGAGAGAGAGAGAGAGGGAGGAGAGAGAGAGAGAGATAGTAGAGAGAGAGAGAGAGAGAGGGAAGATAGAGAGGAGAGAGAGGAGAGAGAGAGAGATAGAATAGATAGATAGAGGAGATAAGAGAGAGAGAGAAAGAGAGAGAAGTTTGAGGGGGTGTTTGAGTGTAACTCTTTTAACAAACACCATTACGACAAAAAGATCAGACGCTCGAACGCACTAACAGTTCTAATCTCATTCACTGATCTTCTCTCTTTATAATTGCGGTTATCTGTTAAAACACTCGTATTTGTATTTGTACAGTGAGTCTCCAGGGAAAATTGTATTGCCCTGTCGAGTTTCTCCTAAGGACCCATTCCCCACAACCAACAGTGATAATTGCGGTTATAGTAACTGCTTTTGAGAAATTATAAGGAAATCCGTGGGGCACTGAAGCCGACACGTCTTCTCAATTCAACTTCTTAATCATAGTACTCGACGGAGTAGTAACAGACACCTTTAACAATATAGCAATATAGTAGCATTAACTATAGTAGGACATGGCTGGGAGAAAGGAAATTAATAAAAACCTAATAAGTAATCCAAGTTTGTCTCGATAGTGGGGCCGGTCTTACTCAACCCTGGTCTTACTAAAACAGGTTTGAGCAGTCTCAACCGATAACGTATAATTATTTAATAACACACACCCGCCACACAGGCGCGACGCCCGGGCGTGACGCCACGCCAAGACAATCATAGCATTTTAGAAATAATGGCGGCGAACCGAACTTACTACACTTCCAGCTGGCGCTGGGTAAGAGAGATTTATAATGAAATTGTGGCCGTAGTAACATGAGTCACTAGCAAGGGATTTGGATCTCTCTAGAGTAGCCAGGAACAACATATAATGGGAGTTGAACTAAGGACTCTGAGTGGCCATTAATTGTTACAACTGGTTTGTTCCACTAAAGCCTATAGAAGGCAGAGTGGTGCATGTTCAGTGGTTCACTACACACTTTAGCCCACGTTTGCCACCGTACATAAAATACAGCCAGTCTTTTTAGGACTCGTGGTTAACCACCCCTAGGTGTTCTGTCATTACTCAGCATCGGACCTATGTGCCTCCTCCCCTATGACATGCAACAATCAATAAGGGGAAGATAAGAGGGGCAATGATTATATGATGATTATATCAATGATTATGTAATAACAAGATAATGTCTTTTATTGAAATAAGAATCTAATTTGAGTATGATAATATCATTGATATTTCAAGATGAATTTTGATAACAAACGAATTGACCAACATTTTTCCATTGACAGTGGGTTCGTCTTATCTACCTTATACTGTGGCTGGCGGCTGTTGTCTATACCATTTTCATCGTTTTTATCAGCGTTGGGAAATACATCTCCATGGAAACAGGTTGGTAACTAAGGAATGATCTCCATGGAAACAGGTTGGTAACTAAGGAATGATCTCCATGGAAACATGTTGGTAACTAAGGAATGATCTCCATGGAAACAGGTTGGTAACCAAGGAATGATCTCCATGGAAACAGGTTGGTAACCAAGGAATGATCTCCATGGAAACAGGTTGGTAACCAAGGAATGATCTCCATGGAAACAGGTTGGTAACCAAGGAATGATCTCCATGGAAACAGGTAGGTAACCAAGGAATGATCTCCATGGAAACAGGTTGGTAACCAAGGAATGATCTCCATGGAAACAGGTTGGTAACCAAGGAATGATCTCCATGGAAACAGGTTGGTAACCAAGGAATGATCTCCATGGAAACAGGTTGGTAACCAAGGAATGATGTAATTTTTTCCCCGCCTAGGTGAATGCCGAAGGCATTCACTCAGATGCCTTTTGCAAAAAGGCATCTAGGGGTTTAGAATTCGACAATTTTACATACTAGTGAGGTGTCACGGTCACAAAACCGGCTGTAACACGCTCAGTTGCGAGGGAAACGGTGTTGCTCCTTCATCAAATGGTGTATCGAGTCTCACGTGGTTTATAAGAACCTCACAACAGGAACGAAGATCGAGGAACTAGTGAAGACGACGGCAGGGAACACTAATAAAGATGCGATAACCCATCCTACGGTGACGGTCTGCCCTCACAACATTGTAAGCGCACATAACTGTAACATTGTAAGATCTGGAATTGTGATGGCGTCATGTTAACCCCATGAGTCAATTGGAACCGGGCATTATTTTGGCATTATCATTCCTCATTGGAAATTATAGATTCGAATATATTCGTGGGTTTTTAGCACTGCAGGACCAAATGACTGACCAAATGACTGTGAATTAGTTCCTTCATATAATCTGCAGGTCAGTAAAGCGTTCCTGAATGCCAATGAGGACCTTGAGAACCTGTTGCACACGATCAGGACAACGGAAACATATGAACTGAACTGGAACACTTCATGGGCAAAGTATGTTGTTGTCATGGTAACCAATAGTTGGTAACCATGGTTACTATAACCATGGCAACCCTCTCCTGCAGGTATGAGAACTGGACATATCATGACATTATGTGGAAGGGACGACCCAGAATAGGACTTCTTCAGTGTGAACACTACAGGTAATATAACCCACATTCCAACCCTGAATTCTAGTTGTTGAGGGGGTGATCCCTGTATTAAGATCTCACGTGGTTCGAAGTTTGGCATAGAATTCTAGAATTCATTTCCACTCGGTGTTCTGTCGCGTTGAATGAAAAGGCAGTTCTCACGTTCTTGGCCTCCTCTGGTAATCGCTTACCGATACTTTGATTCATATCAGACATCTTTGCAACGAAAAGGAGGAGTTTGCTAACCGAACAAGGAAACCTTACCATTGGGATCCTGAATACGATACACTCTCTCATGACGCCTCCTTCGACTGGGTTAGTGAGACACTATGTAGTATGCAGCCATTTAAATGTTGGGTATCATGTGAGACATAATTTGTAACGTTTAGATCGCATAAAGGATGAAAACTTAAACTGCATGGGTTGATTTGAGATTTCAATTTGAATCAAATCAACTCATGCATTACTATTATCAATACCACAATCTATATCGATCATGGTCTGCAATGGTCATTTGGGAACATGACTATGTTTCATTCAATCTATGCTAATCCAGCTATACTTCTAGTTCATGTGTTGATTGGACAAGCTATACTTCTCATTTATTAAAGATTGTCATTTGGGACATTAGAAGTAAAGGGTCCGACTGGAAATACACAGTCCATTACATATTGCAGGAAGTCTCGCTGAGTCTGTTCATTACATGTTGCAGGAAGTTTCACTGAGTGGGAGTTGTTATAGGATTAACCCGAGGGGATCCCTATTTACTCAAGTTGGAGACTATGGAGTGTTAAAACTCACTTTCTTTACCGATCTCAATGATTACAGGTTAGAGAAATTTTCTTTCGACCTTTCTTTTTTCCCCCGTGGATTATGCGGGCGGCTAATGTGACGTGTAGCACCAATATCCACCAGTTGAAATATCTTTGAGGAGTTAATTAATTGTACAAGTACCTGGGCATGATCTTTAATTAATCCTGAAATTGAGTTGGAAATATCTTTGATAGCCATGGCTTTCATTGAAAGTTCTGTAATGCAGTTCTAGACATTTTAATTTTCTTAACTATGACATGAATTGGTAAAAAGAATTAGACAATATTATATGAATTGGTAAAGAGAATTGGTAAAAAGAATTAGACAGATAGAATAGACTGAGAATGATTAGTGCCATTACTTCAGGTAGAGTGAGTACTGAGATAGACCATTGAACAAGCGTGAATTGCTGCCTAGGCTGAGTGCTAATTGCTTCTCTCCCTCATGCTTACTCCAATAAACTCCCTCTCGTTCTACACTTTACTCCAAAATATAGGCTACTGTTATATGGAGCCTATAATACTGTTATAATATGATCCATAACCCAAATACTATTGAATACCTTACTCTCGCTAATTAAGAAACGCTTTAGGAAGAAATTTTTTTATAAGAAACGGGAAATGTGGAAACACATTAAATAAATTTTGGGGTTTCTTAATTTTTGGGTTTCTTATTTTTGGTTTCTTATTTTTTCAGTTTCTTAATAAACGAGAGAGTTTCTTATTTTTAGGGTGTCTAAATTTTGGGGTTTCTTGTAAAAAACATGATAATGAACTACATTAACCGTAGTATTATGCACTAAGCTGCAGGGACATCATACACACACATCACCCACACACATGATATTGATCAAGCCTGAACAACAGGTTATTGAGTCAATCGACCGTTCAACGGTACGAGGTGCCATCACTGATTCGTGCAGTTGATCCGAGGATCACGAATTCAATTAATTGAATTCTTGTAAAAAAGTTTATTATTTAAAAGTTTCTTGAAATATGCGAGCTTAATTAACGAGAGTAAGGTATATTAATTGAAGTAGAATTGACCAACATGGCCAAATCGACCTAGAAATGACCAAATCGACCTAGAAATGGCCAAATGACTTGTAGGACAAGGATGACAAAGAAACTGCCCACATGGTACTAAACACAACACTTCTGCAGTGCGTTTTCTAAGAAGGACCCTCAGTATGGGTACACGGTGGTATTTCACGACAACGGAACCTACTCCAGCACCATGACCTCCGGGTTTTATATGAGCCCAGGTAATATGAACATTCAAGACGATATTTGAATCGTCCGGAGCACGGACACAGTGTCAGGCAACTCAAGACGATATAATAAGACCAGGTAAAGAAGATGAGACCAGGTAAAGAAGGCGATTCCAAGAAGATGAGACACCAGCTGTATCATATACCTCTCCTGCCCCCACCCCCCCCTGAGGTATGATACCCGGTCTCGGGGGCCCTGTACCTCTCCTTTGTGTTTCCTGCAGGCAACGTGTATAAGGCGGACATGAGGAAATATAAAGAGTTCAACATTGGACCACCCTACGGGAGGTGCAATCCCCACCTGAAAAGCAATGTTTACGGAACTTATTCCTCAAGCAGGTAACTGGGAGACAGAGAAAGAGATGAGTACAGCAGGTATAACTGATATAAACCGGCTAGAGATCAGATCGAGAAAGATATAATGGTACTGCAATTTGACATGTACCCCAATTGGAAGAACTTTATACTTTATAGGGCAGCCCATGATTTATTTTGTTATCCTGCAGTTGTGTAGCATTGACCCCTCACCCCTGTCTATATCCCGAACAGTTGTGTAGCACGATGCCGTGACCAGTATGTGAACGACATGTGTGGGTGTATTCATATCCTCCCTCCCCATCCGGAATACGAGCCTGATCTAAACTTTAGGAGCTGTACTCTGAAGGAATGGGTCGAATGTGGAGCTAGGGCTACCTTGAATTTTAGTAAGTCATGTCCCATGGAAATATATGATCTAGTGCAAAATCTTTGGTTATTTTCGATCACAATAGTTTTTACCTGTCGAGGGTGTCATCACAAAAAAGATGATAATTATTTAAATGGAATCGTTTAGTAATTATACATGATAAAGGTTCTTGCTTGTTGAGTAAGGGGGACTCAACAAGTTCTTGCCTAATATGTATATAATAAACGCGAATGAATGCGAGAAAATATAATTTCATTTCGTTTAAAATATCCCCATCACATACAAGCGTCAAGTATATTTTAAAGTAAAATAGTAAATGCATAAGTATAAATAGAATGAATTTTACTACCATAGATAGATATATTGATTCATATGACAAATGGTTTCATAAATGGTTTCATTATTTCAGCTGATAGATGCAGATGGTAATGGTATATTCAAAAATAAGTAATAACCAAATTATTTTAAAAATAACTCAACTTCTCAGCGGACCGGTTCGTAGATTTGAAAGAGGAAGCTTTGTGTGAATGTACTCCTGCTTGCCAGGAAACTTGGTATGACGCAACAATCAGTAGCAGTCGACTCAGGTACGAGAAGGAGCTGCGAAAAACTTGGTGACATATATACCCTGCTAACTTAAATAACCCGCCAGTCCCACTAGCGCGCTCTCAATAAACAGCCAGTCCAGCGGCAGATTATTTCCCACTGGCAGGTTATTTATTTTGAACATTCAAAGTGTGTGTAAATGATCAGTTCTTACTAAAATACAGAGGGAACACTATGTGCAACACTTACACACTACATTGGAGAGAAAGAAAGGACACATTCCGTCAATTACTCTCTCTTTATCTCCCCTTTTGTCTCACTATCTCTTTCTCTGTGTTATTTGTGACATGCCCCTTATCAGGCTATTTCTTTCACTCTCTTTCCTTAGCAACTGCTTAGTAACTGTTACCAATCAGTGTACACTCAATTGTGACGTGTTTTTAACTATTTCTCAGTTCTCTTTGTGTGTTTTGATAGTGTTCTCTCTCTTGTTGGTGTGTAATACTTGAAATAAACAACTAAAGCAGGGTATATAACCCATAAACTCTGACCACTGGCACGTTATAGGTTTAAACCCCTCCGCCTCTCCCTCGGCTCCGCCTCGGGATCGTCGTCGTGACTTAAACCTGTTTATCCGCCAGCGGCGGATAAACTCCAGCTAACTTCTCCCAGCGGCGCGCTGGGAGAAAGTTATCTGAAATAACGCGCCAGTGGCCAGAGTTTATGCCTCATATAGACACCAAGTGAAAAACCTCTTCTTCTTTTCATTTTATTTCTCTCTTTTGTTCTCTTTCGCATACATGAAACCACATGATATATACGTATTCGCCGACCCCATCTGAGCGCACTGTCGAATCAGATTGGGGGCCAGACAGGGGATCCTTTGTAATAGTATGAACAATACAAGGGTTCCTCAGAGTTGTTAACAGACCGTATTACTATTTTCAGTAAATTCTATGCCAACGAAAAAGCGAATCCAGTGGATGGTAGGCCGGCACAACTGTCCAGTATAGTAAACGGTTTTGGGCTGAATGAAGGGATAGAGGAGAAGTATACCATCACTAAGGAGACGGTATACGAGAATCTGATGGTGTTACAAGTTCTATTTACTAGTATCCAGGTGAGTGAGCTGTCATATATCATCTGGTGAGTGAGGTCATATATCATCAGGCCGCGTCTCTTGCCATCTGCCCTATGCTCTGACCGCAGCTGTCTGGCGCCGAGACCCCATCTGAGCGGACTGTCAATTTGAGAATCATTTGGGGTATGGCGCCGCCATACAGGACCGCTGTGAGACTATGATCAGGCCAATGTTCAATGCCAGACTACCTCAAATTCATTATCATGATTATAGAAAGGGGGAATTGCTGCGACATTCAATATTTATTTCCCCGAGAGCACTCTAGTTGTCCTGTCAGGCCAGTTCTCTTTGACAGCTCTTTAGTTATTCAGGCCAGTTCTCTTTGACAGCTCTTTAGTTATTACTAACCCCAGCTCAATCGAGTTACTGATTAGATCGCAATTCTATGGAATCCTAACCTGTCAGTAAAATACCAGTGAAATCAAATGAAACTTGATAATATGCGTTGACTCAACAACTAAAGTCATGTTTCATTTCTTTAAATTTTTGTTTAATAACACATCACTGACTATTATTAATTAATTAATTACTTAATTGCAGGAATCCAACTACAAAGAGTACGTGAAGTACGACTATACCCAACTAATTGGAGATGTCGGGGGCCAGATGGGTATGCTCCTCGGAGCATCTCTCTTCACCATTATAGAGTTCATCCATTTCTTTATCAAGGCAGCCTGGAGGTATTGTGTCAAGAGGGCCGCTAGAAGGGCGGGAGAGGGGGTGGAACGCCCCTCGTATGAGATGCACAGAGACCAGGTAGAGGAGTGAACGAACGATATCATGTGTTAAAGATGTGTTAACCATGTGTTAAATATGGAGTTCTAGGCTCATATATATGATACCTAAATAATATATATGGAATTGATATGATACCTAACGTTATTTTAGGTTCATTTTCACACGTGGGTGCAGAATCCACCTGTGCAAATGAACGATGCAGCAGCTGCATCACGTGTACATTTTATTAGGCACACACTTGTCAGTTGTATCATGAACTGTGTATGGACTCAGTCCATTGGACTGTCAACATTCCATTTCTACAGTGTCGTGTTAGTTGGTATTGGTCCTTTCTGTATATGAGCGACCCACTAGTTGAAAATTGAGTGAAATCGGGCTGAATATTTGTTTATGGATATGTCATTATATTTATATTTATTAAACTTTACAACTGCTTAAATTTATGGTGTTTGGTCAATGGATAAAGTTTGAATAATATACACATTATAATTTGCATACATTATACAGTCACATACACAATATACATATACGGGATCAACACATATAATAGTTCATACATACATTATATCAATAGTTATTAAGTATATTACTATTAACAAACACATAACATGTAATAATATTAACACTTAAAACATCAACCTAAATTGTAGAAACAAATCCACGGAAAATAGCATTTTTCCTGCCCAGAAAATTTCTACGTTCCAGTACTAGTAGTTACAGTAGTAGTGGTTACAGTAGTGGGGGATCCAACAACCGGATTTCCATCAGTAGTATGCTAGTGCAAAGCTAAAGTGGTGTATAACTCATGCGGACGCAGTAGTAATAAAGGGTGGGGAGTAGGAGCACCCCATATCCCGCCAGTGACGTCACTACGTGACTAGACGTAGTAGTAATAAAAGGGCGGGGAGTTGGAGCACCTCATATCCCGCCAGTGACTAGACGCAGTAGTGGTAGTAGAAATTTTACTACATAAAAATTTTACTACATGTATATAATCTATTGAATTCTTGTAAAAATACGGCTTGACCTCATATTTTTGGGGGGCAAGCTAATTCCTTCACTAAATGTTAGCCAGGGATCTCCTCATATTCCTAAACCTAAAAAACCTTACTGAATGAAGCATACCCGTTTGGTTAAAACATGTGGTAAGGTTTTTTAGGTTTCATTCGTTACACAGGCATCGCAGATCAAAATGGTTTTTACTAAAATGATCTCCTTATCAATACGCGTCGATTGACAAGAGGTTCGCCGGTTAGCCTAAAACATGAACCCGCCCCTAACACATGTACCCGTTTGGGGTTTTTGCGATAACTTCTGAACCTTACGTCATAGAAAGGTTTATAACCACTATACACCCCCTGTCCGGAGTACTGCTTTTTTTTCTTCTGTGTGTGTGTCGCAACACTGGAATCGTGCGCGTTCAGGGCATGTTTCAAGTTCCACGTGTCATAGCGTAGCCCCTAATTAGATTAACGAATAATTGTTCACACTAGGTTCAAGCCCAGACAATTCCTAATACCGTAGATCAAGCCCGGACTTGATTGGATAAACACAAGCTAGGTTATGGGCTCTTTTGTAAAAGTCGTCATGATTCTGTACACCACGGAATCTGTCAACCTAGGCAGCTTCTCCGGCTCACTGAAAGAGTAATATCCCGAAATTCAAAAAAAGGCGAGATATGCCCTCTAGACAATTGTCTGCTGAAGAAGCTGGTGTAATTTTTTTCAAGATCCGACGTAAGACGTAGCCAGTTAGCTGTAACATTTGAAATCATGCTCATAATTCGTGTAGTGCGTAACCAATGCTGACACATTGAAGTCTAGCTTTTTCCGGAGTACTGCTTTTTCTCTCTCTGCCAAGAGGGCGCGTAGGGGGCTGTGTGTGGGGACTGTGAATGTGTTGGAGTGTGGTGCATCAAGGCAGTGTGTTTGGTATTCTGATTTCTGTCTCTTACACGACTTAGTGTACCGGATATTATAAGAGTAGAATGTTATTATACATGACACATAATGCTTCCTACTCCCCTCAGCTGTCCCGACCGGCGACCCCACCCCTCATCTGCTCCATCTCTCAGCTAACCTACCCCTCATCTACTCCAACTACCAGGCACCAGATATCCTACCCATCATCTCCCTCATCTACTCCATCTCTCAGCTAACCTACCCCTCATCTACTCCAACTACCAGGCACCAGCTATCCTTCCCATCATCTCCCTCATCTACTCCATCTCACAGCTACCCTACCCCTCATCTACTTCATCTCTCAGATACCCTACCCCTCATATAATACATCTCTCAGATATCCTACCCCTCATCTACTCCATCTCTCAGCTACCCTAGCCATCGTCTACGCCATCTCTCTGCTACCCTGCCCCTCATCTACTCGATCTCTCAGCTACCCTGCCCCTCATTTACTCGATCTCTCAGCTACCCTATCCCTTATCTACTCTATCTCTCAGCTACCCTTCCCCCTCCCCATCTACTACATCTCTCAGCTACCCTGCCCCTCAACTCAGCAGTCAGCTACCTTACCCCTCATCTACTTCAACTCTCAGATACCCTACTCCTCATATAATACATCTCTCAGATATCCTACCCCTCTGCATCTACTCCATCTCTCAGCTACCCTAGCCATCATCTACGCCATCTCTCTGCTACCCTGCCCCTCATCTACTCGATCTCTCAGCTACCCTATCCCGTATCTACTCTATCTCTCAGCTACCCTTCCCCCTCCCCATTTACTAAATCTCTCAGCTACCCTGCCCCTCATCTCAGCAGTCAGCTACCTTACCCCTCATCTACTTCAGATCTCAGATACCCTACCCCTCATATAATACATCTCTCAGATATCATACGCCTTATCTACTCCATCTCTCAGCTATCCTACCCCTCAGCTACCATATTTCTCAGGTACCCCAATACTCCATCCTGCTAGATAACTGTAAGATCTTATTAGATAGAACTGTGACGTGTGTATGTGTGTGTGTTTATAACTGTGTCAATACATTAATTGTCACTGAAAAGATAGTAATGTTGTTACTGTCCGAGTTATCTAGCTTATTCGGGTTTATAAATAAAAATATCAATATCCCCTATAACAAATGAAATTTTCATTTGTTATTGGGGATATTTCTTTGAAAAGGGAGCAAGTGTACGGGTGTGGTTGTACCATAGTTTTGTGTTAGGACTATCCACTATAACTGTGTTACTGTTATTGTAAACTTAAATTGTAAATTGTTTTTTCCATTTCAGTAACTGAAGGAGCTGCTAGTGCAAAACTATATGTGGAGGACTACAAAATATATATATACCCAGTGGCATGAGTTATAAAATCTGCCGGAAATGTCTAAAATTTTATATCCGGTTTCTGCCGTTTTTTCTGTCGAAAATCGAAAATTTACTTGATATATACCTGATTTCAATGTCGTTTTTACTCGCGTTGCCATTGCGCGTTTTTTTAGCGCCAGGAACCCTATTTTAAAGGTCTCGCCGCTTACATAAAGTGTCTGAAAGCTATTTGAACTGAGAATTCGAAAAAATTGTTAAAAATTACATTTGGTTCCCTGCCGGTTTTATAACTCTGCCGGTCCAAACCGGATTGGAAGATTTGAACTTTTATGCCACTGGGTATATATATAGAGGACTACAAGTGCAAGTGCAGTACAGTGCAAGGGGATCGCTAGTGTCTAATGAAGCCGGCTTATCAATTATTGGCGTAATGACGTGGCTGCTCTGACTTACGATGACATTGGATCTGGTATTAATAAAGATTTGACTCTACAAAGACCATAAAAAGGCCATGGACTCTATATTCTAAAATACTCAAAGCTTATAAGAAGAGTCATACGATATACGGGCTGTGATTGTGGCTGTGATGAGCTGTCGAGGTGAGAGGACATGTAGATTTCATGGGTGTAAAGTAACTGTGAAAGTTGTGTTTTCTCCTTTTGGTCGGGATACGAACTGAATAGGGTTTTATTGTAGAACAACGCTACGTTCTACAATATGATATCAAAATTAAAACCCGTCGAATACTCTAGTACTCATTTCATAAAGCTGGTCAGTGGTCCAGATCCGGCCGGAAGGAGAAAACACAGCTTCCTCGTTAATTATGCGGCTAATCAACAATTTTCTCTCAATAGCAGAGAAACTGATACTGATAGTTCCCATAATTTATGTGAAAAATGCGGATCTGTGTGTTATATTTATAATTATCAATTGCCTGATTACCATGCTATTCATTGTCATATTTTAAATTTTGTTACCTTATTTATAAAACTAAAAGATGTTTATAATTTGACTCCCTACACTGGCGAAAAAAGGAAGATGCTACTGGTTCAAAGTTTCAAACATTGTTTGGTAATGTCATGTCATGTTTTTGTTCATCAGCAAGCTGCCGTCTGCCCTGGTAAATTGACGCCAGGGCGCGAATGTTTGTCTGTGACTTGATGGGAGAAACGGCTGACGCGGAGATCAACTCTGTGGGAATTTCGCGCGAGATTTCACGGCGCGCACGTCGTATGAAAGGTCGAGCACGAGGTCGAGCACAAGGTCTGACCAGTCACGTGACCACTGCGCGTCGTTGAACCGCCGTTGAGCCGCAGCGCGAAAAAAAGTGCTGACATTGACCGGACCTTGTGCTCGACCTTCATGTGCTCGACCTGAACATTTCCGAGTATGCTCATGTCGCAAAAAAAAGTCGACGAAAAATTCCAAATTCGTGAATTATAAGAACTCCCGACTCCGGTCAGTTCTCATCTTGCCAATCCGTTTTCCGGGAACCCCTGGCCAAAGGACATTAAAATTCACATACCGACCAAGTTTCATATCGATTGGATAAGATTTTGGGTGGCTACGGTGAAAAATATCGCATTTTTGGCATTTTTAACTTTCCCGACGCGATTTACGACCCTTAAACATTGAGTTACGGGAAATCGCTATCATGTAAAATGAAGTTCAAACGATTTTCTTTCCCCACTATTGCGTTAGTTTTTTGATTTAGAGCCGTTTTCAGGGTCTTAAAAGCGTTTGAAAAATGTAAGTATTTTTGGCGCAATGACGTCACCCCGTGACGTCACTGTTGTAAAGATCGGATCAAAAATCTGAGCCCGTACTTACACCCGCCTTGGTCCAAAGTACCAGTGTACAAATTTTCAGGGGTCTAGCTCAAAAACTGTAGGAGGAGTAGGGAGAAAACAATTATCGGACTAACATTTTGGAAATTATTATATGGATGCTTCCCCCAGGATACCCACCAGACCAGGTTGTAAGGGTACCTGAAAGGTTCTAAGGAGTATCTAATGAGGTCTGGTGGGTATTTTGGGGGTTTTAGAAGCATCTAATAAGATCTTACAGTTATCTAGCAGTATGGGGTATTGGGATACCTGAGGGGTATGGTAGCTGATGGGTAGGATAGCTGAGAGATGGAGTAGATGAGGGGTAGGATATCTGAGAGATGTATTATATGAGGGGCAGGGAATCTGAGAGTTGAAGTAGATGATGGGTAAGGTAGCTGACTGCTGAGATGAGGGGCAGGGTAGCTGAGAGATGTAGTAGATGGGGAGGGGGAAGGGTAGCTGAGAGAGTAGATAAGGGATAGGGTAGCTGAGAGATCGAGTAGATGAGGGGCAGGGTAGCTGAGAGATCGAGCAGGATGGGGTATTGGGGTACCTGAGGAATATGGTAGCTGAGGGGTAGGATAGCTGAGAGATGGAGTAGATGAGGGGTAGGATATCTGAGAGATGTATTATATGAGGGGTAGGGTATCTGAGAGTTGAAGTAGATGAGGGGTAAGGTAGCTGACTGCTGAGATGAGGGGCAGGGTAGCAGAGAGATGTAGTAGATGGGGAGGGGGAAGGGTAGCTGAGAGATGGAGTAGATGAGGAGTAGGGTAGCTGAGAGATGTAGTAGATGGAGAGGGGGAAGGGTAGCTGAGAGATCGAGTAGATGAGGGGCAGGGTAGCTGAGAGATCGAGTAAATGAGGGGCAGGGTAGCTGTGAGATCGAGTAGATGAGGGGCAGGGTAGCAGAGAGATGGCGTAGATGATGGCTAGGGTAGCTGAGAGATGTATTATATGAGGGGTAGGGTATCTGAGAGATGAAGTTGATGAGGGGTAGGGTATCTGAGAGATGGAGTAGATGAGGGGTAGGATATCTGAGAGATGCAGTAGATGAGGGGTATGATAGCTGAGAGATGGAGTAGATGAGGGAGATGATGGGTAGGATATCTGGTGCCTGGTAGTTGGAGTAGATGAGGGGTAGGTTAGCTGAGAGATGGAGCAGATGAGGGGTGGGGTCGCCGGTCGGGACAGCTGAGGGGAGTAGGAAGCATTATGTGTCATGTATAATAACATTCTACTCTTATAATATCCGGTACACTAAGTCGTGTAAGAGACAGAAATCAGAATACCACACACACTGCCTTGATGCACCACACTCCAACACATTCACAGTCCCCACACACAGCCCCCTACGCGCCCTCTTGGCAGAGAGAGAGAAAAAGCAGTACTCCGGAAAAAAGCAGTACTCTCTAGACTTCAATGTGTCAGCATTGGTTACGCACTACACGAATTATGAGCATGATTTCAAATGTTACAGCTAACTGGCTACGTCTTACGTCGGATCTTGAAAAAAATTACACCAGCTTCTTCAGCAGACAATTGTCTAGAGGGCATATCTCGCCTTTTTTTGAATTTCGGGATATTACTCTTTCAGTGAGCCGGAGAAGCTGCCTAGGTTGACAGATTCCGTGGTGTACAGAATCATGACGACTTTTACAAAAGAGCCCATAACCTAGCTTGTGTTTATCCAATCAAGTCCGGGCTTGATCTACGGTATTAGGAATTATCTGGGCTTGAACCTAGTGTGAACAATTATTCGTTAATCTAATTAGGGGCTACGCTATGACACGTGGAACTTGAAACATGCCCTGAACGCGCACGATTCCAGTGTTGCGACACACACACAGAAGAAAAAAAAGCAGTACTCCGGACAGGGGGTGCTATAATCGATGCAGAATTTAACGCCGAGAAAGATGGTTCTATTCCTTTTGTTCTAGGACGTTCCTGAAACCCATAAAAGCCAAAAAAACCTAAAAAACCTAAAAATCCTAAATTTAGGACTTGAGCACTAAAAATTTTTTTCACTTCTAATTAGACACCAAACACTATTCTGACCAAGTTTCATCAAAATTGGGGCTGTTCTCTCTCACTTTAAGTCTCTATATCATCTGGTTAATTAGATAATTGGATAATTAGGTCTGTACATAACCGTTTTTTGGCTATATGGCTATAGCCACTTGGGAATGATTTAGAGACTTTTCACTGGTGCCATTTTTTTCAGAAATAAATTTCAATCTAAGAGTTGTTGAAAAATTTAGGCTCAATCTCTTACCGTTTTGGCGTTATTTGCGGTCAAAGTAGGGCAAATCAGCCGAAAATGCCAATTGTATTCTTCATTTTTTGGCATTTCCGGCTGATTTGGCCTACATTCACCACAAATAACTCCAAAATGGTATGAGATAGAGCCTAAATTTTTCAACAACTGAACAAAATGGCACCAGTGAAAAGTCTTTAAACCATTCCTAAGTGGCTATAGCCATATAGCCAAAAAACGGTTATACGCTTACCTAATTATCCAATTATCTAATTAACCAGATGCGATAGAGACTTAATTCCGGGACCTACCCCCACTAATGCGAGGACGCTGAACACTTTGATGCCCTTGATTTTGTCTCTACTCCTTTCCTAACGGTAGTTACGCTTTTGGCTTAAGGGTACGCTAACCAAAAATTTTTTTCGAGTGCAGGGAAATCTCTCACCGTAGGGTTGTATAGGCCATGCCAAAGAGACCTCAAATATGCAATTTGAGCTCTCAAGTCGAATTCATATTTTTGCTACAGCTGTTTAAAAAATGTCCTGTAAATACGTTTTTGGCATCTCAAAAAATTTTTTTAAAAGATGGGAGCATGAAAATTTGGGGATTTGAAGAGGACATGAAGGTGAGTAACCACAAAAAAAATTTTTGCAATCCGAGCTGATTTCCGGTCCTGAGATGGATTTCTTTTTTTCCACTTTAACGCCCTATTTGACAAAGTTCCGAAAACATGTGAAAGCTGTAAATTGGTGAAAAGTTGCGTCTAACGATTATCTAAGTGGCCATAAATTTTGGGCGTGTCCTTATTTGAGATAAGCTGTACAGAGTTTTTTTTGTGAAAGCCGTCATTTCAGAAATAGATAAATTCCCTGTATCTCAAAATGGCTGATCGTAGAGACCTGAGACTATGCTTAAACGATTCAGAAGATCCGATTTTGGGGGGGGGGGTCTTCTGAGAGACATTTTGCTCCTACTTCAACCGTTTTTGCTGTAATTGCGAAAAACAAATTCTATGAAAAGGGCAAAAGCTAAACTCCAATATCCTGTAATTAGGGAATTTTGGCTAAGAAAGGACCGAAACTATGGAAAAATGTGTAACAAGCTAATTCCTTCACTATTTGGTCCATATGGGTCCCTATAATCACCAAAAACAAAATTTAAAAAAATCCAGGATGGCGAAGATGGGTTTTTGTTTTTCGCAATTACAGCAAAAACGGTTGAAGTAGGAGCAAAATGTCTCTCAGAAGACCCCCCCAAAATCGGACCTTCTGAATCGTTTAAGCATAGTCTCAGGTCTCTACGATCAGCCGTTTTTGAGATACAGGGAATTTATTTATTTCTGAAATGACGGCTTTCACAAAAAAAACTCTGTACAGCTTATCTCAAAATTTATGGCCACTTAGATAATCGTTAGACGCAACTTTTCACCAATTTACAGCTTTCACATGTTTTCGGAACTTTGCCAAATAGGGCGTTAAAGTGGAAAAAAAGAAATCCATCTCAGGACCGGAAATCAGCTCGGATTGCAAAAATTTTTTTGTGGTTACTCACCTTCATGTCCTCTTCAAATCCCCAAATTTTCATGCTCCCATCTTTTAAAAAAATTTTTTGAGATGCCAAAAACGTATTTACAGGACATTTTTTAAACAGCTGTAGCAAAAATATGAATTCGACTTGAGAGCTCAAATTGCATATTTGAGGTCTCTTTGGCATGGCCTACAACCCTACGGTGAGAGATTTCCCTGCACTCGAAAAAAAATTTTGGTTAGCGTACCCTTAAAAGGGCGTGGCCCGGAAATGACCTCCCCCCAACGGGTAGAGCTTAGACTTTTTTTTGGTGGCTTAGGGGATCCCTGGCTAACATTTAGTGAAGGAATTAGCTTGCCCCCCAAAAATATGAGGTCATGGCAAGAATTCAATAGATTAATAGATGACTGGGATAGGATCTCATTAATTTTGAGACATGTTTAGAATTGGGTTGAGCAATATGATAGCTACAGATTTAAATTTTTAATCTGCTTTCGCTGATATGATATCATTTTACTAAACTATTTTCTACTTTCCTACCTAAGTTTTCATAACATAAACTATGTTATGGTGTAGTACCCTATAGCTTTACAAACAATGCCAATTTGATCTGATTAGACTATAAAGAGTATCACCCTTGCCTGGCTAGACTGTGTTTCGGGCGCCCCGAAATGTAAAGGGAGGGTTAGAACATAACAGTACCAACCAACTACCACCATTGATTAGACTGTAAAGAGTACTGCACCCAACTGCCACCCTTGATTAGACTATATAAACTTGCTGAGCTTGATGTAAATAACAAATCCCGCTACTGCATGTCCCCTACACTGTGTACCATGTGTAGTACAGTGCTGCTTGTAGTCGTATTACCGTAATGGAAATACAGTAATGAGACGCGCACGTTGCATAACGCGCGGCAAAAAGTGCATGTGTTCAGCACGTACTAGCGCCCTGATTGGCTGCGGTTGCGCGTCGTCTTACTTTATCTCCGTTTTCCATTACCGTTTTCCCACTACAAGCGACCACATGTACCATGTGGTTGCTGCTAAGAATTCTATTGGAACTCCGCCACACGGCCTCCACCAGGAACCGACCGAAACAAGTAAACAACCAATCAGAACTCGTTATTTAGTTCACGTGACTGGTTATCAGCCAATCAGGGACCAGTATTTCCTGATTCGGTCGGTTCCTGACCTCCACCCATGTGAAATGTGGTTGTAAGGGCCTTACAATGCTGCTTGTAGTCGCATTACCGTAATGGAAATACTGAGTAAGGGCCTTCCTCAACAACTACATAACATATTTCTCATTATCTAGCTCGTGCTTCAAAATTCTCAGACAAGTTTCAAAGAATTGCATTTCTTCTCAGTTACCTTTTAACTCGACTATAATAAATCATGCACCTCCCGCAGGGTTCCGATTATTCTTTTAAAGTTTAAACTGAGAAGCAACTTAATTCACCTAATTTAGCACGTGAGTAACCTGTTAAAGTGAGAGTGGACCGAATCAGAATTGGATAAGTTTGGTGTAGGTGGTAGAGATTAGCTTTCTGAGCATTTTGCGTTTTTGCCGCTCAAAATCGACCCACCCATCACTGAGATATCTTTGGGTAATATACCAATTCTTGGTGTTCGAAGGAAATAGCGCTAATTAGCGGTTTTAATAGCGCTAATTAGCGCTAATTAGCGCTAATTAGCGATAGCGCTATTTATCGATAGCGCTAATAGCGCTAATAATAGCGCTATTTCACAAAATAGCGCTAATTTTGACCGCTAATTAGCGCTAATTAGCGATCAAAAATAGCGGTAATTAGCGGTAGCGCTATTTTAGCGCTTTTTGTAACCGCTAATCGGGCAATTTTAGTAAAAAAATAACGCTATTAACACTTACAAAAATAGCGCTAATCAGCGCTAATTAGCGCTAATTAGCGCTATTAACATTCTCAATTCATTTTGTTCGAACCGCTAATTAGCGCTATTTCCAATTTCATCAAAATATAGAAAACGCTATGATTGGATAATGTATGTCACGTGACAAAAATCCTGTCATGTGACGAAAAATAGCGCTAATTAGCGCTATTTTTGTAATCGCTAATTAGCGCTAATTAGCGCTATTATCAACTTAAACGTTTATTATTTTGTTAATAGCGCTAATATGCGCTAATTAGCGCTATTAATATTTTGCAAATAGCGCTAGTTAGCGCTTATTAGCGCTAATAAGCGCTAATTAGCGCTATTTGCATATTATAAATAGCGCTAATTAGCGCTAATTAGCGCTATTATCAAGTTAAACGTTTATTATTTTATTAATAGCGCTAATAAGCGCTAATTAGCGCTATTAATATTTTGCAAATAGCGCTAGTTAGCGCTTATTAGCGCTAATAAGCGCTAATTAGCGCTATTTGAATAATATAAATAGCGCTAATTAGCGCTAATTAGCGATATTATCAACTTAAACGTTTATTATTTTATTAATAGCGCTAATTAGCGCTAATTAGCGCTTTTATCAGCTTAAACGTTTATTATTTCATTAATAGCGCTAATAAGCGCTAATTAGCGCTATTAATAAAATAATAAACGTTTAAGTTGATAATAGCGCTAATTAGCGCTAGTTAGCGCTATTAATATTTTGCAAATAGCGCTAATTAGCGCTTATTAGCGCTAATTAGCGCTATTTCCAAAATATTAATAGCGCTTATTAGCGCTATTAATAAAATATTAAACGTTTAAGTTGATAATAGCGCTAATTAGCGCTAATTAGCGCTATTAAAGATATGGAAATAGCGCTATCTAGCGCTTATTAGCGCTAATTAGCGCTAACTAGCGCTATTTGCAAAATATTAATAGCGCTAATTAGCGCTTATTAGCGCTATTAATAAAATAGTAAACGTTAAAGTTGATAATAGCGCTAATTAGCGCTAATTAGCGCTATTAATAATATGGAAATAGCGCTAATTAACGCTTATTAGCGCTAATTAGCGCTAACTAGCGCTATTTGCAAAATATTAATAGCGCTAATTAGCGCTTATTAGCGCTATTAATAAAATAGTTAACGTTTAAGTTGATAATAGCGCTAATAAGCGCTAATTAGCGCTATTAATATTTTGCAAATAGCGCTTATTAGCGCTAATTAGCGCTAATTAGCGCTATTTGGAAAATATAAATAGCGCTAATTAGCGCTAATTAGCGCTTTTATCAGCTTAAACGTTTATTATTTCATTAATAGCGCTAATAAGCGCTAATTAACACTATTAATAAAATAATAAACGTTTAAGTTGATAATAGCGCTAATTAGCGCTAGTTAGCGCTATTAATATTTTGCAAATAGCGCTAATTAGCGCTATTTCCAAAATATTAATAGCGCTAATTAGCGCTTATTAGCGCTATTAATAAAATAATAAACGTTTAAGTTGATAATAGCGCTAATTAGCGCTAATTAGCGCTATTAATGATATGGAAATAGCGCTATCTAGCGCTTATTAGCGCTAATTAGCGCTAACTAGCGCTATTTGCAAAATATTAATAGCGCTAATTAGCGCTTATTAGCGCTATTAATAAAATAGTTAACGTTTAAGTTGATAATAGCGCTAATAAGCGCTAATTAGCGCTATTAATAATATGGAAATAGCGCTAATTAGCGCTAATTAGCGCTAACTAGCGCTATTTGCAAAATATTAATAGCGCTAATTAGCGCTTATTAGCGCTATTAATAAAATAGTTAACGTTTAAGTTGATAATAGCGCTAATAAGCGCTAATTAGCGCTATTAATAATATGGAAATAGCGCTAATTAGCGCTTATTAGCGCTTAATTAGCGCTAACTAGCGCTATTTGCAAAATATTAATAGCGCTAATTAGCGCTTATTAGCGCTATTAATAAAATAGTAAACGTTTAAGTTGATAATAGCGCTAATCAGCGCTAATTAGCGCTATTAATAATATGAAATAGCGCTAATTAGCGCTTATTAGCGCTAATTAGCGCTAACTAGCGCTATTTGCAAAATATTAATAGCGCTAATTAGCGCTTATTAGCGCTATTAATAAAATAGTAAACGTTTAAGTTGATAATAGCGCTAATTAGCGCTAATTAGCGCTATTAATAATATGGAAATAGCGCTAATTAGCGCTTATTAGCGCTAATTAGCGCTAACTAGCGCTATTTGCAAAATATTAATAGCGCTAATTAGCGCTTATTAGCGCTATTAATAAAATAGTTAACGTTAAAGTTGATAATAGCGCTAATTAGCGCTAATCAGCGCTATTAATAATATGAAAATAGCGCTAATTAGCGCTTATTAGCGCTAATTAGCGCTAACTAGCGCTATTTGCAAAATATTAATAGCGCTAATTAGCGCTTATTAGCGCTATTAATAAAATAGTTAACGTTTAAGTTGATAATAGCGCTAATAAGCGCTAATTAGCGCTATTAATAATATGGAAATAGCGCTAATTAGCGCTTATTAGCGCTAATTAGCGCTAACTAGCGCTATTTGCAAAATATTAATAGCGCTAATTAGCGCTTATTAGCGCTATTAATAAAATAGTTAACGTTTAAGTTGATAATAGCGCTAATAAGCGCTAATTAGCGCTATTAATAATATGGAAATAGCGCTAATTAGCGCTTATTAGCGCTAATTAGCGCTAACTAGCGCTATTTGCAAAATATTAATAGCGCTAATTAGCGCTTATTAGCGCTATTAATAAAATAGTTAACGTTTAAGTTGATAATAGCGCTAATTAGCGCTAATTAGCGCTATTAATAATATGCAAATAGCGCTAATTAGCGCTACTTTTAAATTGTCTATAGCGCTGATCAGCGCTATTAACAAAATATACATTCATTATTTTGTTAAATGCGCTAAATAGCGCTAATTAGCGCTATTAATATTTTGCAAATAGCGCTAGTTAGCGCTTATTAGCGCTAATAAGCGCTAATTAGCGCTATTTGCAAAATATTAATAGCGCTAATTAGCGCTTATTAGCGCTATTATCAACTTAAACGTTTACTATTATGTTAATAGCGCTAATAAGCGCTAATTAGCGCTATTAATAATTTGCAAATAGCGCTAGTTAGCGCTTATTAGCGCTAATAAGCGCTAATTAGCGCTATTTGCAAAATATTAATAGCGCTAATTAGCGCTAATTAGCGCTATTAACAAAGTAATATACATATATTGTGTTAATAGCGCTAATTAGCGCTATTTACAAATTGTTGATAGCGCTAATTAGCGCTAATTAGCGCTATTTAGCGCTAGTTAGCGGTATTTTCATATTGTTAATAGCGCTAATTAGCGCTAATTAGCGCTATTTTGTAAATAAAAATAGCTAATCTTTAAGAAATGGCGCTAATTAGCGGTTACAGATTTTGACCAATCATAAGGATTTATTTAATCACGTGATCAACGCCAACCAATCATGGCTTAGATACGTCAAATAGCGATGTCTCTTAAATAGCGCTATTTCAAAATTTTTAGGACCGCTATTTGAATAGCGGTGTTATCAAATTTGAAATTAACACAAAATTTAGAACCGCTATTTTTCTACAAAAATAGCGCTATTTTTAAGTGCAAAAAGCGCTAAAATAGCGCTACCGCTAATTACCGCTATTTGTGACCGCTAATTAGCGCTAATTAGCGGTCACAAATAGCGCTATTTTATAAAATAGCGCTATTATTAGCGCTTCTAACACTTTTTATAAATATCGAAATCTTAGATAGCGCTAATTAGCGCTAATTAGCGCTAATTAGCGCTCTTAAAATCGCTAATTAGCGCTATTTCCTTCGAACACCAAGAATTGGTATATTACCTATCTTTGTTATGTTGGGAGAATTCCTGCTGGATCAATATTTATCAAACAGGATAGAAACAATCCTTGTGTTTTACTAACAGATTCTTTAAATTTTGAATATGCTGGCTTGCATTGCCCTGCTTCTGTGCATGGACATTTCAACCTCACTGCTTATGTTCAGAATGTGTTAGTAAAACACCACGATTGTTTCTTTTCTGTTTTATACATACTGATTAAACAGGAGTTCTCCCAACATAACAAAAATATCTCAGTGATGGGTGGGTCGATTTTGAGCGGCAAAAACGCAAAATGCTCAGAAAGCTAATCTCTACTACCTACAACAAACTTGTCTGATTCTGATTCGGTCCACTCTCACTTTAACACCGCCCCGCCCATGGCTAAGCAATAAAATAAATAAATCTGTAATATACATCTTGTTCATGCAAGTAATAAAATAAAGATACATCTGCGTTCCATACCATGCAAGCTCCGATTATTATACAGCACAGCAGATGAGTCTTTGTCCTTTGAGATACAGCTATCAAGAGAGTTGGAGAGTTTCTTCATTTTGGTTTGCTTTGTTCCCCTTTAGCAGCTGCTTTTTTAACCGCGATTGCAGCGGTGAACTGTTCCCCTATTACCGGAGGAGCGAAGTGATGACACACCTGAAAGAGGGACATGGTATAAATTATACTATAATGGGTGCAGTTCGGTAAGATTTTTCGTTTTAAGAACCTTCATAATTCCACTTCGAGAGCTGGTCACGAAGTAATACTTTAGTCTAACTAACCACACATAACTCCTACGAACAACTACATACTACGAATAACTCCCACGAACTACATAACTCGAATAAATCCCACGAATAACTCCCAACTTGTTTGCACCTTGAAGGTTCTAAGGATTTTCAACTGGCTATAATTCCAAGATATATACTTGAAGATTTATCAGGTCAAAGCTCAAAAGCTAAAATTTTGTTTAACTGAATCTGTCAGGCCAAAGCTCTGGCCACAGTTCTCGTGCACTTCGCCGCGTGCAGAACAGAACCTTATTTGAAAGAATTGGGTCAGGCCAATGCTCTGACAGAACTGAATAACGCGAATTATATTCAGGCGGATGTTGGCCGTCACCCCCCCCCCCCCCCCCCGTCACCCTATATAGTTAGATCTGGTGATCTGGTTGGTCACGTGTCACTGTATATCACGTGGCGCACTTGTCAGCCATCACTGAATTAACCAGTTCAACTAGACGCGACACAATAATGAATATATAGTTCATGCTCGGACAATGAAGCCGCCTTTAAAAGCGAAAGTAAGCGAATATAATATAGTTCAAATCTAGCTCTTTGTTCTCAATTTAATAGGAGCGAACTATCTATAACTAGTAAAACTACATTGTAAGATAACCATATATGTGTCTCGCCCAATCTTGCAATTCGCTCTCAAAACATACAATAATTGAGCCAATAACTATACTTATTAGACTGCATCAGAAACCCGAGACAATTGTCATCTAGCTACATGTCGATCACCCCTTCGCTGTCACTGACCTGACAGCCCCTTCGCAATTGCTCAAGTTTACCCTCGGTACATCTCCTTGGTCATATCTGTGTTGTTATTGACATTTTTTTGGGATCAAAACAACACAGTGTATCTCCAATTTAGCTGTTACCAAATTATCCTCCTATCCACTGATGAGTTATACATATGCTATGAATCATCTATGCCATACGTTAGCCTTATAATTACTCTATCCTTTCTGCGAGGCCCCCCTAAATCGATTTTACATCATTTAACGTAAGACAAATGGGTATTGGTTAAATCGATTGATCGACCATTTCATGATCCATCGCCTTCTATTATATAATGGATCTTCAGCTCTACAGTACCGTGAACTATATCGAATTATTGCCTTATTATATAGGTCTGCACCCATATTGTATAGGTCCAAGCCCACTTAATTATGCATCCTATCCTTGTTGAGTATTTACCCCACTGACTTATTCATTATATTTATTGTGTTTTAATTTTTGAGTATAGTTACTTAAAATCTTTCTCTTTTTTGCGGTTTTAGTCGACAGGGTGGTTATCTATCCGTAAACGCGAGATATTTACCCCTAAATTTTATCTAGATCCCTATAAATCATAGATCTAAATTAGTATACTCACCGCTGCTCTGTTCCCCGGGACGGTCAGTGTATGTCTCTTAAACGGGGGGTTGTGGAGACAATTAGTAGACTTGCCAGCGTCAATCTCAAAACGTAATGCCTTCGATCCCTATTGGAATACTCTATTAAATGTCGTAAATTGTAAAACAATTAGTAGACTTGCCAGCGTCAATCTCAAAACGTAATGCCTTCGATCCCTATTGGAATATTTGATTAAATGTCGTGAATTGCATGTTGTTTTGTATAACCGACAACGTTATAGTTTTGGAAGACATATTCTAGAAGACGAGCTGTAGAACTTGGTAATGAAATTCCCCCTCTGCGCTACCTCACGGCAATAATAGGGGTGACTTCGTAACCAACTGTAGATCGAATATTGGACAGATCTCAGTTGAGAACATTATATTACGCATAGACGGACTATATTACGCATAGATTGATCGCGTCTCTTGATTTTCACGGGGCAGAGAAAGGAAAGGCCGGTACTTTGCCAATTTGCCAACACCTTCCTCCCTTTACCTGTACCCTAGTATATACTACTCTAGGAGAGTATATGGGAGGGTTTGTGAAGAGATTACCTAGTTAGAAATAGCGGTTTATACACCTCGTATGGGGGAATGGTTTTAATATTAGGTCATAACCTCCCCCCCCCCGCGTCGCGCTCCTCTTCACAAGTTAATGTTGCGGCCAACCCCGGTATACTTTGTTCTAGAACCCTCTGTGGGAGAGAGAGGGTTGAACTCACCTTGTTCCGTATAACGGCTGTTGCTCTCCAGGGAAGTGTATGAAGGAGCACAGTGTAAGTGCTCCCCCACCCCCTCCACCTCCACCCCTCCACCTCCACCCCCTCCACCTCCACCCCCTCCTCACCTCCACCCCTCCACCCCACCCACCCCTCCTCACCTTGTTCCGTATAACGGCTGTTGCTCTCCAGGGTAGTGTATGAAGGAGAACAGTGTAAGTGCTGGTAGTACTTGTAACAGCCCCGCTGTTCTCCACACTTGAGATCAACGCTTTTTCTGAAGAACATGCATGTGTTAATGAAATACAAGAATAGGCTAATTAATGAACAACATATCGTAAAACGATGTACAGGCCGGACCCCCCCCCCCCGAGAATTGTGCAACTTTTTACTGCCTCAGCTCCACCCCACTTTTTACTTGATATCGAAGACACCTCACACTCTGTCGCCGGGCGACCTTCGCGCGCGCTGGCAAGGGGTAGCTTTGTAACCAAACTTTTTACTGGCTCTTCAAGATCTTTATACTTTACAGCCCTACTAGTTTTAACTAGTCACTGTTATACTGACTAGCGCTGTTTAGGTGACCAACATCATCACAGTAGTAAAGTTAGTTTAATAGTAAATGGTACAGTTATGGCTGTGGAAACTGCCCAATTCCACTTATCCAATATCCATCATGGCTATAAGTCGCTTACCCATCAGATGACACTTCGTGAGGGGTAGGATAGAGGTGACTGCCAGAGAGAACTCCGCATTAGATATTACATCAAGGTGCCAAGGGACTGCCTGAATGAGGGATATGTTGACACTTTAATTAAAATTGTGCTATCTTTTACTTTATTACTTTTACTATCTTGAGACATTTTGATTCAATATGCTAAGATAAAGTCAAGCCAAATGGTTCTTGATTTGCTCGTCAATCTCAATTAAACAGTGAAATAGCTGTCACATCTTGCCTTGTGCTATCTTTTACTTTATCAAAAACGTCAAGTTATCATGGGAGGGGGGGGGGGGCTTATCCTCTATCTTGAGTTTTGACATTTTAATTCAATATGCTAAAATAAAGTCAAGCCAAATGGTTCTTGTTCGGCCCTCTCAAAACAGTTATACAGCTCCCAGCTGTCACATCTTGCCTTGCTCTACCCTGTTCTCAGGGGGGGGGGATATATCTACACACCCGAGTAAGACTCAATCCACTGTTATATCCCATCGCTTTGAGAGTTTCCCGTATCTCCTCTACTCCACCTTCCTCATCCTCAAGAGACATCTCTTGGAGCTGAAGGAAACCCTCAATTGTTACACCTCCCTTGTCCATCTTGAAGTTATCTGAAATGAGATCTTTGTGATTGAAACATTTGTTTGGAACCAACTTGTTTCAAGGTGAAAAGAAATATATTCAACTCCTTGTTCATCTAGCAGTATAGTAGTAACTCCTTGCGATAATAGATCTATAAACCGTTTATACTGTTGGCAAAGATTCTTTACTAAGGAACGCTTTTTATTTGTGACTGTGAAAGAAAGGGGAAGAGAGAGAGAGAGAGAGAGAGAGAGAGAGAGAGAGAGAGAGAGAGAGAGAGAGAGAGAGAGAGAGAGAGAGAGAGAGAGAAAGAGAATAGAAATCCATACAAGATAGAACAATATTAGTATGTAGTAACAATAGTAGTAATAGGTTTACGTAGTATTGTTACAATACAGTAGTAAAAGCATGGCATTTATCCCCCATTTATCTCAAACAAGTTGCAACCATCATACATAATAGCATAATATATGCCATTATTTATGATATTTGCAACTGGTTTGAGGCTTTTATCTCCCTGGTTCGAGGCTTTTATCTCCCTCGAGTAACGGTCCACATGGCATCAGTAAGTTTATCTCCCACCCCCACCCCCTCCACCCCACCCCTCCCACCACTACCTCGAGTAACGGTCCACATGGCATCAGTAAGTTTATCTCCCTCCCCCACCCCCTCCACCCCCACCCCCTCCACCCCACCCCCTCCCCTCCCACCACTACCTTGAATTACGGTCGACATGGCATCAGTAAGTTTATCTCCCTCCCCCACCCCCTCCACCCCCACCCCTCCACCCACCCCCTCCCACCACTACCTTGAATAACGGTCCACATGGCATCAGTAAGTTTATCTCCCTCCCCCACCCCCCTCCACCCCCACCCACCACTACCTTGAATAACGGTCCTCATGGCATCAGTAAGTTTATCTCCCTCCCCCACCCCCTCCACCCCCACCCCCTCCACCCCCACCGACCCACCCACCACTACCTTGAATAACGGTCCACATGGCATCAGTAAGTTTATCTCCCTCCCCCACCCCCTCCACCCCCACCCACCACTACCTTGAATAACGGTCCACATGGCATCAGTAAGTTTATCTCCCACCCCCTCCACCCCCACCCCTCCACCCACCACTACCTTGAATAACGGTCCACATGGCATCAGTAAGTTTATCTCCCACCCCCTCCACCCCCACCCCCACCCACCACTACCTTGAATAACGGTCCACATGGCATCAGTAAGTTTATCTCCCACCCCCTCCACCCCCACCCCCACCCACCACTACCTTGAATAACGGTCCACATGGCATCAGTAAGTTTATCTCCCACCCCCTCCACCCCCACCCCTCCACCCACCACTACCTTGAATAACGGTCCACATGGCATCAGTAAGTTTATCTCCCACCCCCTCCACCCCCACCCCCACCCACCACTACCTTGAATTACGGTCCACATGGCATCAGTAAGTTTATCTCCAGGGCTGGTCATATTGTGAAAGAGTTCAAACTCTCTCCTGTCGAGAAGAGAGTCTCCGTTCAGGTCCAGACAGTGGAATATGTCCGTTAGAGCCTTCCTGCAGAATATTAATAATTGGTCATCAAGATAAAACTTTATCTGTTCAAAGGGGGAAGAGAGAAATGATCGATATCTGGAACTAAGCTAGACTTGGGAGGGAGGGGCATTTTTTATGCCCCGCACGGTATATAACTGCATCAAATATGAGAATGTGTCTCGTTTAGAAAGTCTCTAAATTAGGATAATTATTTTATAGTTAAGGAAGTTGCCCCACGCAAACTCTAACAAACCACGCAAACCTCTAACAAACCTGCTTTGCGGTGTGAGGGCTCCCTTTTTATCGCAGATAGGGGCTACATCTTCCTTCTCCTCCTCAACAGCATTAACAAAGTGGGATGATGTTGTATGCACCAAGAGATCGTAATCCCCTTTTACTAGATCACCACATTTCAACTGAACGCTGAGGACGGGTTTTATGTGAGATCTGATACTAGGTGGGATGTGATCTGATCAAATTTCAACTGAACCCTGAGCAGATGGGAGGGTTGGGATGGAGTTTTATACTTTTTAAAAACCGACTTGTTTATCGCATTTTCAATTATTCTCAAACTTCAACTTTTAAATGCAGCAAACTGCGTTTAATGGTTAAAATGACTTTTTGTATTGCATTAGGTAAGTGCTATATCGGGAGGTCCCGGCAGAATGAATATAGTAGAGTGCAATATATTGGGGACCATGCAGTCGACTGCGCTCCTCTTTGCAGGAAGGTGCAATGTCTAACAATAACGCTATCAACCCAGCTAACATCCTCGCACCTTCATATGAGTGCTTTTAGCATATATAAATCACTTAGCTTCCTGGGTTTTGCGTTACATTCAAATATAGAGTGTTAGTCACATGACCCCCTCCCGGCCCTTAACGTAACGTCAGCGTGCGACCCCCCCCCCCCCCCTACAAAATGATTCTCCCCCCCCCCTAAATGAGAGTTCTCGATTTACCAAGCGACTATATCGGCGGTTTGAGCCCGATTAATATTGGGATTGCATATAAATATTGGACCATCATATAATTGAATTCCTTACCGTCCCGCCTCGTTAGCACTTTCAGAAAAGAGTACAGCACTGTCGTCTCCTTCTCGTGGGACTAGATACAGCGTCAGATCGTTTCTCTGTTCAGTTCCTGCAGGAGGCAGCATGTTAATTAACAATTATAAGAGAGAGAGAGAGAGAGAGAGAGAGAGAGGGAGAGAGAGAGAGAGAGATAGAGAGAGAGAGAGAGAGGGAGAGATAGAGAGGGAGAGAGAGGGAGAGAGAGAGAGATAGATAGATAGATAGAGAGATAGAGAGAGAGAGAGAAAGAGAGAGAAGGTTGAGGGGGTGTTTGAGTGTAACTCTTCTTACAACACCATTACGACAAAAAGATCAGACGCTCGAACGCACTAACAGTCTCAATCTCAGTCACTGATCTTCTCTCTTTATAATTGCGGTTATTCTGTTAAAACACTCGTATTTGTATTTGTACAGTGAGTACTCCAGGGAAATTGTATTGCCCTGTCGAGTTCTCCTAAGGACCCACTCCCCACAAACAACAGTGATAATTGCGGTTATAAGTAACTGCTTTTTGAGAAATTATAAGGAAATACGTGGGGCACTGAGCCGACACGTCTTCTCAATTCAACTTCTTAATCATAGTACTCGACGGAGTAGTAACAGACACCTTTTAACAATATAGCAATATAGTAGCATTAACTATAGTAGGACATGGCTGGGAGAAAGGAAATTAATAAAAAACCTAATAAGTAATCCAAGTTTGTCTCGACTAGTGGGGCGCGGTCTTACTCAACCCTGTCTTACTAAAACAGGTTTGAGCAAGTCTCAACCGATAACGTATAAATTATTTAATAACACACACACACACGCCCTCTGTACAACAGTTTAATGGGGAATCTCACACATACACGGGCAGGAGAGATTAATTAGTATTATAGGGTTTGGTAGCTTAGTGGTTTATAGCTCCGAGCATGTCTCTCTGGAGGTCCCTGGTTCAATTCCCGGTCAAACCCAGTATTTTTCGATTTTCTTCCCTATTTAATTCTTGCTCTGAACTCATTATTCAGCATATAAATGATTTTATAGGGATATTATAATTTATTATGTACATAATTTTACCGATATATACTTGTAATTACGATCCCTAATAAGCATGGTTAGGGTTCTATATGCTTGTTACGATCCCTAATATAAGCATGGTTAGGCTTCTATAAATTATAAAATAGCGTACTGAATTAGTAGTAGTTATCTGGTGTACTGAATTTATAAAATTTGGTATAAAAGAGCATGCACTGCAGCTTGTGAATTTGTAGTTTATGCTACATGTTGATGTTATCGCAATTGCAGCTCGGTATAGTTTTTATCAAACAGCATATATGTGTTGCTGAGTAGAACCATATAACATATTTCGCAAATCTTTTCCAGACCGAGATCTTAATTGCTTCATCATCGAATCATTGTACAGTCGGACCCCGATTTAGTGGCATTCTCGGGGGAAAAAATCCTGCCACTAAATCGGGGTGCCACTAAATCGGGGGCCACTAAATCGGGGTCCGACTGTATATAGTTCTTTTCCATACTGCTATATTACAGATTGCTCTTTCAGAAAAGAGTACAGCACTGTCGTCTCCTTCTCGTGGGACTAGATACAGCGTCAGATCGTTTCTCTGTTCAGTTCCTGCAGGAGGCAGCATGTTAATTAACAATTATAAGAGAGAGAGAGAGAGAGAGAGAGAGAGAGAGGGAGAGAGAGAGAGAGAGATAGAGAGAGAGAGAGAGAGGGAGAGATAGAGAGGGAGAGAGAGGGAGAGAGAGAGAGATAGATAGATAGATAGAGAGATAGAGAGAGAGAGAGAAAGAGAGAGAAGGTTGAGGGGGTGTTTGAGTGTAACTCTTCTTACAACACCATTACGACAAAAAGATCAGACGCTCGAACGCACTAACAGTCTCAATCTCAGTCACTGATCTTCTCTCTTTATAATTGCGGTTATTCTGTTAAAACACTCGTATTTGTATTTGTACAGTGAGTACTCCAGGGAAATTGTATTGCCCTGTCGAGTTCTCCTAAGGACCCACTCCCCACAAACAACAGTGATAATTGCGGTTATAAGTAACTGCTTTTTGAGAAATTATAAGGAAATACGTGGGGCACTGAGCCGACACGTCTTCTCAATTCAACTTCTTAATCATAGTACTCGACGGAGTAGTAACAGACACCTTTTAACAATATAGCAATATAGTAGCATTAACTATAGTAGGACATGGCTGGGAGAAAGGAAATTAATAAAAAACCTAATAAGTAATCCAAGTTTGTCTCGACTAGTGGGGCGCGGTCTTACTCAACCCTGTCTTACTAAAACAGGTTTGAGCAAGTCTCAACCGATAACGTATAAATTATTTAATAACACACACACACACGCCCTCTGTACAACAGTTTAATGGGGAATCTCACACATACACGGGCAGGAGAGATTAATTAGTATTATAGGGTTTGGTAGCTTAGTGGTTTATAGCTCCGAGCATGTCTCTCTGGAGGTCCCTGGTTCAATTCCCGGTCAAACCCAGTATTTTTCGATTTTCTTCCCTATTTAATTCTTGCTCTGAACTCATTATTCAGCATATAAATGATTTTATAGGGATATTATAATTTATTATGTACATAATTTTACCGATATATACTTGTAATTACGATCCCTAATAAGCATGGTTAGGGTTCTATATGCTTGTTACGATCCCTAATATAAGCATGGTTAGGCTTCTATAAATTATAAAATAGCGTACTGAATTAGTAGTAGTTATCTGGTGTACTGAATTTATAAAATTTGGTATAAAAGAGCATGCACTGCAGCTTGTGAATTTGTAGTTTATGCTACATGTTGATGTTATCGCAATTGCAGCTTGGTATAGTTTTTATCAAACAGCATATGTGTTGCTGAGTAGAACCATATAACATATTTCGCAATTCTCTTCCAGACCGAGATCTTAATTGCTTCATCATCGAATCATTGTACAGTCGGACCCCGATTTAGTGGCATTCTCGGGGGAAAAAATCCTGCCACTAAATCGGGGTGCCACTAAATCGGGGGCCACTAAATCGGGGTCCGACTGTATATAGTTCTTTTCCATACTGCTATATTACAGATTGCTCTTTGCAAAGAAACTAACCCGGGCACGCAAGAAATTACGTGATGTCTTAGGTAATTTCATTACCAAATGGTTAAAGCTTACCCATGAAGGACAGAAAACGTTACTAAAAAATGAACAAAATGAACTGTTTCCTTGAAAGAAATTAAACTGTTTCATGACAGGCTGAGAAATGTCAAACAAACCTGTACATGCAATTATAAGCCAGATATTGGAACCCCCTAATATAGCTAGGATAGATTGATTTCAGTTCTGTGCTGTCAGAGCATTGGCCTGACCCATTCTCGTTTCTCTCAAATTTGTTCTGCACGCGGAGCGCGCGAGAACTGTGGTCAGAGCATTGGCCTGACAGGTTGTGTTTTCAATCACCTTTCATGTCTTCATGATTCTATAAGTCGCAGGTTAAGCTGTGACGGTATCCCATGACTGTATTTGCGTGACCTGGTCACATACAGTGGGATATGTCATTGTTTCGGTACACATAATATAGGGTTTGCTATATGTTATAGGGCACTGCCTGGGGGTATTATACCGCCCAGTCAGTGCCCTGTATTACTAATATTAGTAGTGGTACTAATGTCATTGCGTGACCTGCTATTTTCTGGCCTGAAGATTAATTGAAAATGTATGATACAGAAATGAACGTGAACACTGTTCCTTAATATCAATATCAATATGCACGTACATCATTAATTTCACTGATCTCTCTAGTTGCTTTCCCCGAATTATCTCTCACATCCCATTCTCTTTGAGAGTTTGAGACCTGCATTATATGTACTGCGTTTAAGAAGCTACTACGAGGCAGGACTCACGCGGTATTCTAGTAGGCTGCATGCAACTATTTCAAGACACAAATGATATTGTAAATGAAGTTAATTGTGAGCCTTGTGTCTTCCTACGCAGGGCTACCGGTACCCTATCAGAATTTAATTGGATTTAGTCAAGCGATTGACAGTTGTTGAACTATCGTTTATCGATTGATAAAAGCGACCGTTTAACAATCGTTCAAATTATAATAGAGATAGTTTATTGAGGATGTATTTGATTATTATTTGGTGGGTATTAAACTCTTCGCTTAAAGGGTTTCTTCACCATTATGTTATGTTGATGTACCACTTTACCATGGACTAATCTTGCAGCTTATTTGTTAATTATGGACTTTGATATAGTCTTGTCTTAATTTTCCAGCTTCATATGAGTCCAGATAAACCTGTCGATATTATACAATTGAGACTCGCTGTATATAATCAGTGTCAATTGTCAAGTTGAGGCTAAATTGCAGATATTCACATTCAGTGAATGCTATGACGGTCTTTGGCAGGACAGTGATCTTCTACAATGAAACAGAACAAGTACTTCACGAGGGGACTCTTTCTGATTATGTGAGTACAACTGCAGTAGACACCCGTCGAGTGTTACTCGATTTATATGTTCACACTTTGGTCGCACTTTGGTCGCACTCCGAGGGTGGTATGTAGTCCGATTTACTTGGTTGATCTGGTCTCTGGAGTTGATATCGCTCCAGAGTGCAGCCTTTTCCTCTACCCTCTCCAGTCCGTCAGTTTGTCAGCAACCCTATCATATTGTGGTAGCCAGCGCTGCTAGGGTTGCGTCAGAAATTATGTCATTGTTTGACCAAACTGCTATGCGTGCTATCGAGATTGTTAGCACACACTCGTTGATTGGGTGAGACAGTGTCGGTGCAAGGCATCGAGGTCAAGCAAGGGACTGTATTGAGAGCTATTATCATTGCTTGGGGGCATCTAATAGTCGGACTGAGAAATAGCCACATGGAGGTGAAAAAAAAGGAAAATAATAATGCAAAGATTTCACGCCCTAATACAATCCCCCCTTTCAGGTGATGAACAACACGTTTGCGGCAGTAATCGTAGTCCTGGCGATAATGTCTGCCTTCGCTAATCCCATCCTGTTCAAGTATAACAGTGGTCAAAAGGAAAGCACCGGAAAACTTCTCTTTCAGGTAAGGACCCAGAGTTTTTGGGCAGTTGCCATGGCGCATTGATAGTGGGTACTGGTCACGAAGGTAGCCTACCTTGGTAGGGGGCAATAATTGTCCATGGGAATTTACTATTGGGGTTTACTTTACACGAGGGCAGAGGGTGGGGCTTGAGTCTGGAGATCTTAGCTCCTCCAAAAAGGAGGGCTGTACTGCATTTTGTACTGCATTTTGGAAAGATTCTAATTCAGTGGAACAGTGGTAATTTGGTTAAAAAGTTAGATTATTCATGGTTACCCCTTAGCTCCATTGGAAGATTATGTTTATCTTCCAGTTTAATTCTCTTATAGTTCTCCAACCGAGACAATAAATCCAAGTTTATCGCCCACGAATCTTCTCTATTGAAGTCAGATAGTGGTTAAAACACAAAAAGAAACAAGTTAACTAACTAACTAACTAACTAAATTTTATTCCTCCCCTCTCGGAAGCATTCCAATCTACTATTCCTGATTCCAATGCAATTTAATAATCCTGATTCCGATTTAATATATTTTCTCCCTACCCCCCTGCAGTGTTTGGCAGTTGCTGATTTCCTGGCGAATCTAATCCAACCATACATGGCGGTATACCATCTCTTATCTCCAGACAACCCACCGATACGAAGTGTGGCAACCTTCCTTCAGGTGAAACTAAATGTCAGAGATTATATATTTCATAACTCGCCCTTATCTACCTTCGGGTATACTGTCAGAGCTCCTCACCCCTGACAGATTAAAGTTTATTAGTTTTGTGTAACACTGTGAAGTGTGAGGGCTTGGCAGATCAAGTCAATCGAAGAATAAACTTCCTCTGTTATGCTCTAACCCTCCTTAACATAACCGTTACGGGGCGCGGTGAGAGAGGGTCGAACAGGGCAAAACATCCTACCTATTATAAAGATAGGTTCCAGACCCTGTAACTTTATAGGATAAAGCTTGCGTAATAATTGAAATCTATGTATTATTATGATCAGTTTTTAACTATCTAAATGACTGACTAAGACAGACACAAGACAAGCGTAGGGCCCTCCAATGTGCATTGTGCACTGCTCTCCCTTGAATTTTCAAGGGAGTTCGTACGGAGGGTTCCAGGCTATGCCGTCTATACCCGGGTGGTATGAGACTTGGTACGCCTTAGCTTAATGCCCCAAAAAAAAAAGAAAAAAAAAGATAGGTTGATTTAATCTATCTTCAGGCTAGACGTCTATTCTTCAATCAACCATCCGCATAAATATATTACCCTGCATAATTTCCTTTGAAGTATTTCATAATTTCGATATTTCGAAAACTATCATAACTCGCCCGTTCTTTGAAACGTCAAAGCTGAATATTATAGTCTGCTATTATAATATGACTAGATAAAAAACTGTTTTTCTAAGAAAAGATTTGAAAAGTTTCTTAAAAAACGAGAGTAAGGTAGTCAAAGAGATATTCAAAGAAAATATGCAGGACCTGCATTGCAGGTGAATATATTTAATATTTAGGCTGATGTTTTCAAACAGAATTTCTAGAAAACCTGTGCGCTAGAACATAAAGCGATCCCCAATATTTCATTTCCCATTACATAATTCATCGTCATTAATTCCTGTTTCATTCCCCGATATACAGATAGCGTACACTGTGTTTACGATGACATGTGTAATCAGCTCCAACATCATCACCTCTCTCCTATCTATTACACGGTAAGAAGCATTTACAAATTGGAAACTGACACCAGCTGTTGGAAACTGACGCCAGTTTCCAATTTGTAATTATCAGAACAGACGGTTATTTTTCTATAAATCGTAGCACTTCGATCTATTGATTTCTAATGCTGCTCCTCTCCTATAGATGCCTGAAGATTGTCCGGCCGTTTGTCCGAATAAAAAACAGGATATTACTGGGGTATGTGGGTGCTAATATTCTCTTTGTGCTCGTTTTGGTAGTGAGGAACGTTGTCTTGTGTGGAGATGGACTTAATGGCACAGGTAATAAAGGGCACAATTCTAGAACCTTCTATGAACCTTCTATTAAATTTATTAGAAGGCTTCGAAAATAATTCGATTTTGATTTAAATGCCAAATCATTTAAATTGTGCGTCAATCAACAGTTTAAACCATTTATCAACTAAACTCTCCAATCACGTCTCAACTATACCTTAATTGTAGAATTCATTGTGACTTCAAGTCACGCCGATAAATGATTAACAAACCCTTGATTTTAGGTCAAGCCTATTGGCTAAGATAAATGATTAACAAACCCTTGATTTCAGGTCAACCCTATTGGCTAAGATAAATGATTAACAAACCCTTGATTTCAGGTCAACCCTATTGGCTAAGATAAATGATTAACAAACCCTTGATTTCAGGTCAAGCCTATTGGCTGAGATTCAATCTTGTATCCTGGAGGGACAACAAGCCAATCGCAATGTTAGCCCTCGCTATCCCATACATTCTCCACTCTCTGACCTCCATCATAGCGAGTCTGATAACTGTGTACTACCTCCTCCGCTCCTCCAGGACTGTCCTCACAGACACCAGGAAGAACAGCAGACAGAGCAGTATCGCTATTGTTCTGATGAACTTTGGAAATTCGCTATTCCTGGTCTACATAGCCCTTGCTGCGTATATAATGACAGCACAGCCCCACAACGTGTACACCCTCCTCAAGATAAACTTCCTCAAGGATGTCTTCTCTCCGATAGTGTTATCTGCTGTTAACCCTGTTATCCTCTATGTGTGTTGTCAAGATTGTAGGAAGATGGTCAGGGTCATGTTGAGGAGAGCCAAGAGGGTGTTAGTGTCTTGCAACAAGGATGAGATATATGGTGTTAGGTACTCAATCAAGGGCAGTCATAGTGGTACACAGAGTAAAGATAGTAGTGTTCATATGTATTGTAGGGCAGGGACTGTGCTAGTCAATAGAACTGCTGTACTATGAGTATTGACTACATTATACATGTATTGTACATTGTAGATGTACGCAATGAACACACGTATTCATCGAACTGCAGTTGTTGAGAGTTGATCTACCGAACCCTGAATGAGAGAAACAAAATGACGGTGTGAGACACACGAAAGCTAGTTTTTTTTAAAATTTATTCCACTTACTTCGCCAGTATGTATTAGCAAGCCCGCATTATGAATGTTGTATTTGTTATATTTGTTGTATAATTGCTAGCTATCGCTGATAAAAATGTGGTACGTATCGAATCAAACTTTTCATTATTTCACATTATCATTGTGTATAGTATCTTTGCTTTACATTTGAACTACACAAAACCATTCCCGATTTCTTTAGTCTTGTTAGTCGTTCTTACTAAATTTCTTTGGAATAACCGGGGAATAACCGATAAAATTTAATTTTCCATACTCGAAAGTATACTTTAAAATATCGATAGGGGGTCCCATCGATCGCCTGTTATTAATACTATTCATTTCATGTTCTAAAGTAGTGAATTGCACAGCTTGAGGATCTGCAAATAACAAGCTGCGTCGTTCATTCAATCACTATATAATATGAGCCTCATATTTAGGTGCCGGCAGGCACCTCCGACCCGAAGAAAACAGCAAAAAACGAAAAAAAGAAAAAAAAAATTTTTGCCCTTGCACAAAAACCCAAAAATGCCGGCCCTATTAAGAACAAAGAAAGGTCTTTTTTTGGGGGGGGGGGGGGGGGGGGGGCAAAAAACATGTCAACGATTGTGGCCACACCGTTTGAGATATCGACTTGAAATTTTGTAGGCATGTTCTTGTAGTATTCCTTTGTGTCATGACGTTGGCGGATTTTTGAATTTTTAATTAATTAATTAATTATAGGTAATTAAAAATGGTGCAAGGGCACCGTGCCCTTGCACATTGCGTGTTCTGTCCCTTGCACCGCGCCCTTGCACCAAATTCTATTTTCCGTTCTGCTTAAAATATCGACTTGAAACTTTGTAGGAATGTTCTTCAATCATAAAAGATGATGTTCGAAAAGTGGGAATAGTCAAAATTAATTAATTAGTTAGTTAGAGCCGTGCAAAAAATGGAATTTGGTGCAAGGGCAGGCAATGTGCAAGGGCAAATGGTGCAAGGGCAGCCCTTGCACCAATTTTATGATCGAACTGTGTCCACACCGTTTAATATTTTGACACGAAACTTTCTATGCATGTTCTAGTAGCATAACTACGAGTACTAGAAGAGCCGTATGATTAATATATCAATTAGGTAATTAATTATAGGCAAATTAATCAAAATTTGCCCTTGCACAATTTGTGCAAATTTCCCCTGAACATGTGCCCTTGCACCATTTTGTTTGCCCATGCACTAAATTATATTTTCCGTTCTGCTTAAAATATCGACTTGAAACTTTCTAGGAATGTTCTTCATGCATAAAACATATAATATAATCTACAGAAAGTGGGAATAGTCAAAATTAATTAATTAATTACTTAGAGATTAATTTTGGGGTGGCCCCTGCACAATTTGCCCCCAATTCGCGTGCACACGCTGGCAAGGGGTAACTTCGTAACCAAAGCCTGTGAATTGTGCATAATGAAATGGATAAATTTTCATCCAGCTGCTGGCGATAGAACTCGATAGAGTTCGATTGATTTACCATGACAACGGAGTTGGTTACCATACTAACCAGAGAATTCGTTGTAAAATAGTCCTTTCTTGCTATAAACTCGGCCTTTAGATAGAAAATTGATTTTATTCTACTCGCACTAATGCAAGGGCATTTCACAGTTTGGTGCCGTTATTTTTGTCTCTATTTTTACTAGGATTTTGGGATTAGACTGAAAGTATGGGATCATTTGAGAAGTAGTGAAGATTTGAAACATGTTAGCAACTTGCCGGTTCGACAAACTAAGCCCATATGATTCCAACTTCGGGTCGGACGAGGGGAAGCTTGCCTTTTGCGAACATAATAATAGCCTTAAAGGGCTAAATGAGGAAAGGTGGACAGAGATAAGAGATTAGAGATAAGAATCTTAACTTATATCTCTTCTACTTCTAGATAACAGACATCTTCTAAAAAGTAGAAGATGTGCTTTAGCAGCTCCCCATCATAACACAAACACGGGTGGGGTGGGGTTAAAACACAGTGTTTAAGGGAATGGTGGGGTTAAAACACAGTAAATGGGATGGTGGGTACCTTAATTAAAACACAGTGTTGAAGGGGATGGTGGGTACCTTGAGCGAGTGGGGTGGGGTTAAAACACAGTGTTGGGGGGGATGGTGTGGGTACCTTGGTGGGGTTAAAACACAGTGTTTAAGGGAATGGTGGGTACCTTGGTGGGGTTAAAACACAGTGTTTAAGGGAATGCTGGGTACCTTGAGCGAGTGGGGTTAAAACACAGTGTTTAAGGGGATGGTGGGTACCTTGGTGGGGTTAAAACACAGTGTTTAAGGGGATGGTGGGTACCTTGAGCGAGTGGGGTGGGGTTAAAACACAGTGTTTACAGGGAATGGTGGGTACCTTGAGCGGGTGGGGTTAAAACACAGTGGTTAAGGGAATGGTGGGTACCTTGGGTTAAAACACAGTGTTTAAGGGGATGGTGGGTACCTTGAGCGAGTGGGGTGGGGTTAAAACACAGTGTTTAAGGGGATGGTGGGTACCTTGAGCGAGTGGGGTGGGGTTAAAACACAGTGTTTAAGGGGATGGTGGGTACCTTGAGCGGGTTAAAACACAGTGTTTAAGGGGATGGTGGGTACCTTGAGCAAGAGGTGACAGTTGTATATCCAGGTGTTTAGTGTTATCAGTGAGGCTCAGAAGGTATTGATGACACTTCCAATCACCCCTTTCACCTGCAATATAATTAGACACATTTCAAAACTAATAAAGATAGGTAAACCTGGCGTTCTTATCATCATATGGTGCCTAAACCCTGGTGAAGTCATTTGGTTCGGCACTCGATAATAAAAAGCGCCAGGTGTCTGGTGTTATAGTACACCAGACTACAGTAAGACACTAAGGTATACCTTGTGGGGCGCGTGAATAACAGTCTAACTTGGCAAGGTATACCCTTATAAATAGGTCTTTAAATTAAATGGCTTTATTTTCTCATGGTTCATTCTGCCTCTTTATCTTCAATGATTCTCTAAAGATTATTCTGAATAACGAGACCTGGACAAGAACTAAATAGGAAAGAAAATGGAAAGAAGAAGCCATTAAACGGAGCATGTGAAATAGAGGAAGCCTGGGAACCGTTTAATAGCTTCTTATTCTTCTGGGAGTTCCGGGAACCGTTTAACCCACAGAACCGTTTAATAGTTTGAACCCTTTATAAATTTACCTGCGTAGATACATCCCCGGACATTCTTTCTATAAACCCTTTCTGACTCTGAGAGAGAATTTTACTTTTTAGTAATCAAATCAGTAAAATGCGTGGCGTGTTGTACCTAATAAAATGCACAACCCAAGAAAAGGAAAAGGAAACCACCACTCTTCCGAAAGTTGATATATCAACTCGAGATTACCTTTCATTAGTTGATCAATTAATTAATTAATTACCTTTAGTTTCGGTCGGCTGTTCTCTGGATTTCCGAAGTGGTGTTTTCTCCTCTCTTGCTACCTCCCCAATTTCTACTTTTTTCACTGGAGAGGATGACATGACTAAATCATCATCGTCATCCGTAGTGGTCGTATCAGACACCACTTTCTTCTTTTCCGGGACCACTTTATTTCCGGGTGGTCCATCCTTCTTTCCGGGTGGTCCATCCTTCTTTTCTGACATCATTTTCTTAGAAGGACCTGGATCTTTCTTAGCGGGACCTGGATCTTTCTTAGAAATCGAGGGTTCGTTTTTGGAGGAAGTAGCATCGTTTTTCTCAGTAACTTTCTTCGAGGGGGTGGATGATGGTTCCTTTTTCACATTTTTAGCAGGACTGATTTCCTTTTTCACATTTTTAGCAGGACTGATGTCTCTTTTCTCATTAGCCTTCTTAGGAGGTTCAATCTTCTCCGTATCTTTCTTGACATCTTCTTTTTTCTCGGGCAATGATCTCTTAGCAGGGAGACCCTTCTTCTCAGTCTCCATCCTCCCGGTTTGGATCTCGCTCTCTTCCTCGCTATTAACCTCAGTCTCACTACTTGATCCCGTGCTACTATCTGTTAGTAGGTGTCTTCAATATCGGGGAAGGGGGACTTGTAATTCGGTGCAGGGGTCGGTTTAGACGGACTGTTGGTTGAGGATTTCTGGGTCACTGCGGCAGAAGTCTGATTGGGCACCTAGGGGGAGATTAAGTTGTTTGATTCAATTGGGGGAGGGGCGAGCAAGAGGAATGGTTCAGACAGGATCAAAAACATACGGATGTTGTAATCGATCAGTTTCTAAATAACTAAATACTGACAGGTAACTCATGCGTCATGTCCGCTTCATGACAATTTCTCGGCGGCCAGCTCAAATCTCAATGAAACATTTAAATGTCTTAGACATGTCATGAACCTGTCATGAGACCAGCTCATGTGTCTCTCATGACATGTCTCGTCTCTAGCTCGGTCTTCTAACAAAATCAAACCTTGTCTAAGTTTCAGAATATGGTTGAGTTGGATGTTAGCCTTGGAGTACAGGCCAGCGAACTCTCTGTAATCCAACTTGCCATCTTTGTTAGCGTCTAGAGATGAGAACACAGCAGCCACCGCACTATCACTCATTTTATCACCCAACTAGGAGGGGGAAATGCATGGTGAGAACATGTGTGTACATGTTGTCTACCCACCTGAAATCTGAATTTAGATTTCGATTTGTAATGTTCTAACCCTCCTTTACATTTGTGGGCACGAAAGAGGGTCAAGGCAACTCTCGATGTACACGTAGGTACAATCAAGGTGACAAATGGGGAGAGGGCATCCCCTCTGACAAATGTATCATTTGTTCAATGTTCATGATTCAGGATTTTACGTTGATGTACATTGTAACAATATATGTCTAAGTCTGATTCAAGTTATTTACCCGTTGTAGTAAGACACGGAGCTCACTAAGAGATATACTGTTATCACCGTTGATGTCAAATGTTCTGAATGCTCTAATTATCTGCTCCTCTGTAATGGAGGGCACACCCGCTACAATACCCCCTATCCTGTCAAATGCTATCAAACCTGTCATTGGAGGAGATAGGGGGGTTACTCAATAACTGGGGGTGGGAGACAGATACCATTCTCAGAGGGAATATTATACGGATAGATGCCCCCCCCTAGATCCTAGATCGAACACCATGAGCAATGAGGGCGAATTCATTCATTGACTGAAGCCCTTGTCAGTACATTATAATGTTCACATACCTCCTTCGTCTTTTAGGATGCTCTCCGCTCGTCTATCACTCACATCCTTCCCGCACAAACACAGCACTGAAAATATAAGTTAGTTAACTCTCCTGACAGCTTATAATAATACTAGTGTGTTCGAACTGTCTTGAATCTTGTTCGGCCTCCAACAAGCAAGGAGCGGGAAAGACAAATAACGTGTTGATGCCTGATGGAAGGGTAGCAGATGGTGCGCGGCGCCCTATACCACAAACAGTGTTGACAACGTTAGCTTTCAACAGCGCGCATGTCATTGTCGATCGCGCGCGAGAGTCTTTCACCGGTATTGGCAAGAAACTATCACGAGGCATGTGATACCTAACATGCTTTGTTTGTGGGGTTGAGACAGTCAAAAAAGTAATAGAAGTGAAGTTTTAGACTTCCTAACACTACTACTTTTTGGTATATGAAGACTCACATTCCTTGAGTTCCGCAGATTCCATAATATCATTGTGCTTGCTCTTCCGCAGGTACAGCCACGCTTGATCAACCGTTGACATGTTAAACTAGAAAGAGAGGGTAGAGGGCTACTTAAGTCGGATTTTTTGAAGTTGTCACCCCCTTTTTACGTCGTGCGTGACAGCCCCCATGCACTTGCTCTCACTTTACGGCAAAAAAAACCGCATAAAGTTTTTATTTGACGAAATTGTTCAAGAAACAAAGGAGTGAGAGCCAAAACAGTCATCATCATAATCAATATAAGGGATAGATGGGCCAAAACTGGGGAAAGTTGTAGATCAAGTCCAGAAAACACCCCTCCGGGATTTTGAGTTCTTCCAGAGTTGCACTCTATGTCATGAGGGTGTAAAGCAGCTCTACCATCGGTGTTGGTAGGTGTTGGATTTGTTCGTGTCTTGGACTTCACTGCCGCTTCTAATGAAGCACCTCCCCTCATATCTCTCATAGCCTCCCTGATTGATACCTGTCGGGTGATGTAGTCTCTTTCCCGGAGGTCGCCAGACGTAACCAGAGGCCGGAGGTGAGAAAAGTCCAGGAGTGGGAGGATGGGAGTCCAGTCCTTCAGTATAAGTCCAGTCAAGGGCTCTCGGCAAGTCTTGTCTCCGCAGCACTTGTCCCCACCTGCCCACATCCGCACCGTTCAGGAACAAGGTTGCCAACATGGTTTCTGGTTCCCCCAACAATCCAGTTATATAAACCGGGCCCCCTGGATAACCCGGTCTATGTTTGTCCCGTTTCAGAACCCGCAGTACCCATGCCCAGTGAACAGATAATGCTGTTTCGAGCATCTTCTGAAGGAATGCCTGGTGGTCAGCTTGTAGCCCTGGCAACAGATCTAATGCCGTCTGAACATTTCTGGCTCTGTGTTGGGGGTCCAGAAGTGGGGCGGCTAGGGTGTCAAGGTAGCCCTCACCAAAAAACTGTGTGGAGGAAGGGGTACCTGTTACTACTGATAGTTACCCTCCTTCAGAGCAAGACAGGTGACCACCCATTCATCAAGACTAATGTCCTTCTTTTGGAGAGTCAAGGAGAACCTGGACAGAAACTCCATTAGCCCGGAAAGAAACTCATTGATGGGCCCTTGATGTCCCTAAGCAATCCATTTGCCTTCCCCTTCCTCTCGTCGTCCAGTTTACCCCCAGTTATCACCTTCTCCCAGATCCCCACGCCCTCAGAAGATTGCGGATATGGCTCACAAACTTCATATCCTTCAGGAGGGGTTAGTAGAGTCGATAACTACATCGACCTCTCCCAATTGTTCCAGTTTTTGTCACATCTGTTTGGAGCCTCGACACGACTTCTAAACAGGTGTTACTTTTTCACAAACTGTTTTCGTCTTGGTGTAATCAGCAGTTGAAATGTTGCTGATCATAACAAAAACCTGACTAAATTTTTTCAACTTGGGGTAAAACCATGGGTGTCAAAAGTTAGCTCTAGGTCCCCTGAGTAACCATCCGGAGACTCTAAGAGATATTTCAAGCCGTTCTCCCGTAATCATTAATCCCGGTGGACTACAACGTAAAACTATTTATTGAGTTTCAGAAAGCCATGTACAAGTGACCACCCCTGGAAACTATCCCTGAAGCCGACGAAAAAGCTATCCTGGGAAAGCAGAAGGCTATCCTGTCGGAGCTAAGTAAGGATTCTGATTGCGGTGATGAGGTTAAGCGAGTCCTGAAGGCCTACAACCCGGCAGCAAAGAAGTATCAGACCAACCTGAACAACCTGGATAAGTTTGATGTTCCTGTACTGGAGGAGGCCGCTGTTTTTCTGGGAGGTAAGCCCCGGACCGACGATGGAGTCAGCAGAAGGTACCGTAGCAAATCTAGCCTCATTGACTGGCTAATCATGGCTATCGAGGGTCTCTTCCCTCAGTTTTGCGAGACCTGTGAGTTGGATTACACAATGAAACGAGGAGAGAAATCCAGGTTCAACTGCAGTAGCGGTGGTGGTGGTAGCCACAACTGCCACCTAATCCAGGAGCAGCCCAAGTGTAGTGTCCCTGGTTTTGTTTGGATTTGCTCAGGCTGCATGAAAAAGAACAGACTGGAAACTTTCTCTGGCGAAAACGGGGAGTTTGCCAGTCCTCCTAAAAGTGCAGCTAGTGAGGCAAATGATGACAGTTTGAGGAGGAAGTTCAGTTTCTTGTCGACAGCTGAGGTTGGTGAGAAACCAGGGGAGCTCACCACAGCCGGGGACAGGAAGGAGAAAGAACTACCCAAGGAAACAGAGAAAAAGATCGATAGTGAGGCTGACAAACCAATCCCAGTGTGCCAGCAATACCTTCAACATCGCTGTAAGCATGGTCGTGCTGGAACGAAGAATGTCGGTGGAGTTGCTTGCCAGAGGTCACACCCTCCGCTGTGCCGGAAGTACTGCTCACATGGATCTATGAAGAAGTACGGATGTCAGCTGGGTAAGGAATGTCGCTATTTCCACCCACCCCTGTGTCGTTCCTCGCAGTTCAGTCATCAATGTCTCAAGACTGACTGTCGTTTTCAGCATCTGAGGAACACACGTCGTGCTCCTGCCAACGTGAAGCCAAATAACACCCAGGCAACCGACGTGAGCAGGCCAAAAACCATGACACCCTATGCTACAAGCACTACGGATATGAACACTAATATACCACGGTCCCAGCAACCGAGCTCCAATGCATCACGGGAGCCAGCCCCATTTGATGAGCAGGCTTTTTTCGAAAGACTCTTGGGGGCGATGGACGCGAGAATGGACGCGAGAATGAGAGAAATGCTAGACGTGAGACTGGATCCAAGACGAACGTGGAGGGAACGTTAGGGCCTGTCTCGCCTACGAGCAAACTTTTACTGTTAAATGGGAGAAGTTTAAGTCCAGCAGGTGATACATGTTGGAAACTTGGGCTTATTAGAGACTATGTTAAGCAAGAGAAAACTCCCATAGTAACCATTGCAGTAACTGAGACTTGGTTTAAAGGCTATCATTCTGATGCCCAGGTTCAGATACCAGGGTATGACGTGTATAGAAGTGATAGAGAAAACCGAGTGGGCGGTGGCTGTGCCTTATATGTTCAATGTTCGCTGGCTGTTTCTGATACTACATGTTTTGCGAGTGCGAATAACAATATGTGTGCTGTTTATGTTGAACAAATAAACACTATTTATGCTGTTGTGTATCGCTCTGAGTCAAGTGTGTTAGATTTTCAAAAGCTGATGGACAATCTCCAGACTTTTATTGATAATCACAGTGATGATCGATTACCAGAGGTCATAGTTTCTGGGGACTTTAATCTTCCTCTTTTTCAGTGGGCTGATGGGTCGTCTGTTCCGGTTGACAAGCCCAACTACAATGTTGTTGCTGATTTCATGGACGCAAACTTTCTATCCCAAGTTGTTGAGGGCCCTACAAGAGGCAACAACACGTTAGACCTTGTGTTTACTAACCGCCCGGAATATTTCAGCGATATCTCTATTACGGATGGGGGTATCTCGGATCATTCCTGGGTATCATGTGAACTCTCATTCAACCCTCTCGGTCCCAAAAGTATATTTCTTCCCAGTATACTTGAGGGTTATCGGCAATTGGATCTACAGTCGGCTGACTTCACTAGTATTGATGCAGAACTAGCGGCTACTGATTGGGATCAAATGTTGACGGAATGTGAAGAACTGGGAGATGAGGATGGTTCCCTTTTTGTGGAGGCCATGCGTGACAAAGTTTTCAAAGTTGTAAAGTCACACTGTCGATTGAAGAAAATCAGGAAAGAGTTTGTGGACAAAGAACTGAAGCACTTGACCAGCAGGAGACGTAAATTGGTTAAACGCGAGAACGGTTCAGACAAATGGATATCACAGATGGACTGTATAATTGGCAGGATAAAGGAACACTTGATATCAAGGGAAAAGAAGACAGAGAGGAAGGCTGTTGACGTTATTAAAGAGAACCCGAAGTTCTTTTATTCACATGTCAAGAAGAAATCTAAAGTCAGATCTTCAGTTGCGCCCCTTGAGCGTGAAGATGGTTCACTAACTGTGGATCCTCAAGAGAAGGCTGGACTACTCCAACACCAGTTTTCCAGCGTTTTTAGCGACCCTTCCGCTATCGACCCCACAGAGGCAGCTGGTAACGTTGAGGACCTCGGTGAGATCCTGACAAGTTTGGAGTTCTCGCAGAATTGTATTCAGACTGCGTTGGGGGAACTGAAACCATTCTCAGCCTCCCCTCCAGACTGCATTCCTTCAGTTGTTCTGAAACAGTGTCGCAGTAGCCTGTCATACCCGATTTGGATGCTGTGGAACAGGTCATTTGAAGACGGTACTGTCCCTAGTTGCCTGAAGCAACAATTCATAACTCCGTTGTTCAAAAAGGGGGCTAAATCGAAACCTGAGAATTATCGCCCCGTGTCTATAACGAGCCACCTATCTAAGGTGTTTGAGCGGCTGGTTAGGAAGCGGATAGTTGACTACTTGGACGAAATGGGCTTACAGAGTGAGACACAGCATGGATTTAGGACAGGGCGCAGTACCATGACTCAGCTTCTTACCCATGTTGACTACATTTTAAACGAATTATGCAATGGCCAGGAAGTTGACATAATTTATTTGGATTTCAGCAAGGCCTTTGACTCAGTTGATATCAATGTTTTGCTGGCTAAGCTGAAAAGGTATGGTATTGGTGGGCAACTTCTTCAGTGGATCAGTGCGTGGATCCTGGGCAGGAAACAGTGTGTAATGGTGGATGGAGTGAGGTCACTCTGGGTTGACGTGCTTAGTGGGGTTGCCCAGGGCAGTGTGCTTGGACCACTACTTTTTCTCATCTATATCCTGGATCTAGAATCAGTGCTGGATGGTAGCATGTGTCTCACTTTTGCCGACGACACAAAGTTGATGAAAGCTATATCGGACATGGCTACTCAGGCCTGCCTTCAGAACGATCTTTTGAGGGTAACTGAGTGGGCAAGGATGAATAACATGAAGTTACATGAGAACAAATTTCAACTCCTGAGTTATAGACTGAATAAGTCGGCGATCCTCAGTGATTTTCCTTTCTCAGCAGAGGTGTTTTCATACACGACCGGGTCAGGGGTTCAGTTGATGCCAGATCCGGATGTCCGTGACCTAGGTGTTCAGATGTCTGCGGACGGTTCATGGTCGAAGCATATCTCTACTATTGTGAGGAAGGCTTCTCTTTTGTGTGGTTGGATATTCAGTGTGTTTAGAGACCGTACACCGGACCTTATGTTGCAACTCTTTAAGTCGTTGGTCAGGCCTATTCTAGAGTATTGTTGCCTAGTCTGGAACCCTTCCAAGGCCAGTGATATCAAGGCTATTGAGAATGTACAGAGATGTTTCACCAGACGTCTTGATGGTATGCAGGGTCACGACTATTGGGGTAGACTGAAATTGCTCAATATTATGTCCCTTCAGCGTCGGAGGCAGCGCTACATGCTGATCCATGTGTGGAAGACGATTCAGGGTTTTGTACCGAATTCTGCCCACCTAGTAATTCAACAGCACGCTAGATTGGGTACGCGGATAGTCCCTCCGCCTTACCCCTATAGAGCAGAAACGAAACGAGCTAATCAATTTCATTGCTCATTCGGTCCTAGAGCAGCTCATTTATGGAACACTCTACCAGCTGCTGTTAATTCTTGTGTGAGCTTGAATCAGTTCAAATCATCATTGGGGAATTACTTGACAGGATTTCACGATCGTCCTCCAGTCAGAGGGTACCCGCCACTTCCCAATGACCTTTCGCCTCAATGTGCTGTGCTGTGCTGATGTGTGTGAGTGTGAAGGGATATTTTTTAACTTAATATTTATTTAGGTGGACCCATTCAGGGAAGGCCTGTTTCTTTATAAATAAAACTTTAATTGTAAACTTGTAAACTTGTAAGAAAAAAATACAATGCGGACGTACGTGAGCGCTGGCAGGCTGTTTACATGTTATTGTATGTCTCTCACTCTCTCTGGAAAAACCGCACGTGCGGTTGCGCCGCGCGAGATAACTCTTTCTCAAGGGGGAGAAAAGAGAGAGACGCACATTAACGTTATACATTAAAGTTGAGGTTGTAGGCAATTGCACGTACGTCCATACTCAAATATGTGCTCTACCGGGATTAATGATTACAGGAGAACGGCTTGAAATATCTCTTAGAGTCTCCGGATGGTTACTCAGGGGACCTAGAGCTAACTTTTGACACCCATGGTTTTACCCCAAGTTGAAAAAATTTAGTCAGGTTTTTGTTATGATCAGCAACATTTCAACTGCTGATTACACCAAGAAGAAAACAGTTTGTGAAAAAGTAACACCTGTTTAGAGGTCGTGTCGAGGCTCCAAACAGATGTGACAAAAACTGGAACAATTGGGAGAGGTCGATGTAGTTATCGACTCTACTAGGTGGTGTCTTCCCCTCCTTCTGATAAAGTTCGTAAATGAAGGCCAGATACACCCGCTCTCACTGCCAGCCCCTCCATCCCCAACATCTCCATGTGCTCCAGGACGTGGCAGCTCACGTACTGGCCGTCATATATACCGCTCCCTTGATGTGGCTATCCGGGATGTCTGGTAAAACAGCCTTTTTAGGATAGTTTGGGTCAATCCCATCCCAGTATTGTCCGTGCTTGCTGGATGGCCTATATACAGAACGGATTTGAAACTTGTTCCCTCTGTTTTTATGTCAGGAACCACCACAGCAATTATGGTAGCGAGTCTGTTCCATAGTTGAGGTGCCCTGAAGCTGAAAGAGTTGTACAACTGCCCTGCCCATTTAGAATCTGCCCAGTAGTGAGAACAATAACCTCGTTCTGAGGTGGGCCATGGTTCTCCTGTTCTTCTTTAGAGATTCGGGATGAGGCCTGGGAAGTGGGAGTGTCTTCAACAATTTTAGCTTTACTTTTTTGTTTTTTGATTTTTCCGAAAAAAACAAAAACAATAAATTAATTAATTTCGGTGCCTTCTTCCTCGGTTCAAGCTAGGGTCCTCACTCCTGTTCAATCTTCAGGTTATCAGTTCGGTGTGTGCCAAAGTGGTAATTGCAATTTTAGCTTTACCAAAAAGTTTTTAGCGCGAGCGAGAGGATTAATTAAAGTCCGTTTCAAGCGACTTGACCCGTAATTCTTGGAATTTGGCGCATTGCGTGTGTATTTACAAAGGGGAAATCCTGAATTTCCAGGAATCTCAGGTCAAGTCGTTTGAAACGCACTTTAGTTCAGTTCAGTTCAAGAATTTGTGAAAACACAGGATACTCTAAAATAATAAGCCTCCTAAAAACACACGGTCAGCTCAGCGAACACAAAATCACACAAGAATGTTACGAGCACCACTCCAATATTGAGTTGCTGTTGGCTTGGGCAGGGTAACCGCTGACAGGGGGTGTGTCAGGAAAAGTGGAGAGAAAACTACCCAACTGAGATTTGAACTGGTGAAGAGTTGAAGCCTCTTTTACAGTTCGTGGAAGAATATTCCACAACCTAGCACCTAGTACCGCAAATGACTGTTCATACAATGAAAGGTTAGATCGTTGGGCTTCATATGAATAACGCGGGACGATAGCTCTTGGGCCAGAGCGGTGCGTATCAGCGAAGGTCATAGCAGTACTGTTAGGTATCTCGTTGTTATACACTTTCCAAACAAGGATGGCAGTGTACCTTTCCCGACGGCGTTGAAGTGACAAAAGTCCCAAAGTCTGAAGACGTTGCCAGTAATCCAACCCCTTGAGACCAGCAATCTTGCGAGTGTAGGATCGCTGGATCTCCTCAACACGACTGATATCCCCGATTTTAGTAGGTGACCACAGTGTGCAGCAGTAGTCTAGATGGGGACGCACTAGTGACTTGTAAAGAGTCATCATGGTGCGGCGAGTTCTGGATCTGAAGGCACTTAGTGTCCATCCAGCAACCCGACTAGCCGTGGAGACTACACGAGATATTTGGGCCGACCATTGCCCATCACTCGAGAGTACAACACCTAAATCACGCACAGTGTCTGAAGGGTCGATGAACCTTCCATCAGAGAGTTGATAGGAATAGTTCTCAGCACTGAACGGTAGTTCTCTGAGAGAATTGGTTTGATTCAGCGTATAGTTCATGACCTCGAACTTGGACTGGTGCAAGGACATGTTGTTAGCTTCCGCCCAGGTTATCACACTGTATAGATCCTTTTGTAGGTTCAGTTTGTCAACCATAGTCCGGATAGCAGAGAATATTTTGGTGTCATCAGCGAACGACAGTGAAGAACCGTGTTTGATTACGGATTCCAAGTCAATTACGTAGATCAAAAATAGTAGTGGGCCGAGCACAGTACCTTGTGGGACACCGCTTCTGACCTCTGCAAAGGAAGATGATGTGCCGTCGACTAAAACCGTTTGTTTCCGGTCTAGCAAGAAGCTGCGGATCCATTCAAGGAGTTTGCCCTTAACTCCATATCTCTGCAGTTTTTCGAGTAGCACACCGATGTCAACTTTATCAAACGCCTTCTCGAAGTCCAAGTAGATTACATCCACTTCAAGAAGGTCGTTGAGATTGTTCAGAATATTGTCAATGTGACGAGTGAGTTGGGATAAGCAGCTCCTCTTGCTTCTAAACCCATGCTGAGACTCGTTGAACAAATTCTCTGATTCAAAGTATGACACCATTTGAGATCTTACAACCCTTTCAAAAGTCTTGGCAATGTGGCTGGTTAGTGAGATCGGGCGGTAGTTTTCAGCTTTCATTTTAGGACCCTTTTTGTAAAGTGGCGCAATGTACTGAAGTTTCAGACAGGGTGGTACAATACCAGAATCAAACGATTTGGCCCATAAGATGGATAGGGGGTAGGACAGCGATGATCGGCAGTCACGCAGAATTCTGGCAGGTATATCTCCTGGTGGGCCGGCTGAATAAGGATTGAGTTCATACAGTGCCTTTTCAATATCGGTGGCGGAGAATACGATGTCTGAGAGGCTGCATGTAGAAGGAGTAATGTTGTCTGCAGCTGCTGAAGGGGAGTTTGAAGGAGTGCTGAAGACAGAGGTAAATTGTGATTGAAATAGTTCTGCCTTCATCTCGGGAACGTCCGTAAGTGACCCATCACTCAATTGTAAGGGAGGGATGCGTGACCGGGTCTTCCTCTTTCGGTTGGCGTACGACCAAAAGAATTTAGGGTTGGCTTTTAGTTTCATCAACGCTTCGTTTTCATCAAAATCGAGTCGCTGAGAAATGTGACACAAGATGGCCCAAGTAATTCTGGAAACACCAACCTCGAGCTGTGGCAAAAGGTGAGGTTTATTCTGCCGGGCTAGAGTAATCCGTTTGTTCAAACTCCGTTGTTTCACTTTCAGTTTCCTGAGAATAGGGTCCCTTCGTTTTTTACGGGCCTTCTTCATACGAGAGTGGTGGGATAAAACCTGTAAAACAGTCAGGATAAAAAGCTGGACAAAATCAGAACCGTCGCTGCTCTCGCAAATGTCGGCAAGTGCTACCCAGTCGATCGTGTCCAATTCCTTACACATTTCAGGGAAATCTGCCTCATGAAAGTCATAAATATCAAAGTCCGTAAATTGATGGTCCAATTGACGACGAGGTTTGATTCCGAAACCAAGGGTAGAGCTGATCATATGGTGATCGGAAATACATGACTCTGATACCTCAGTTTTGAAGACATATTCGGGCCGGTTAGTGAGAATAAGGTCCAGAATATTCAAGCCCCTTGTAGGGGCATCAACAAGTTGAGTTAGGAAATAATCGTTCACAAATTTTATGAACATCTGGGAACAAGTGTCAGATCCTCCACTGAGTGTTCCCCAGTCAATGTCCGGCATATTGAAATCACCCATAATGTAGATATCAGGACAACCCTTGTTAAGTTCACACTGATCAATGAAATGGGATAGATCATCAAAAAGTCCATTTGATGGGGAAGATGGCGCCCTGTAAACAACACAAAAAACCGAGTGGGTCTCTTTGATGTAAACGGCAGCCGCACTATTGGAAGTGTCAGAGAATCTGAATTCGGAGGAAGGGGTCAGTTGGTTGTTAATGTAGAGTGCACAGCCACCACCTCTCCTCCCTGCTCTATCACAACGAATCAGGTGAAACCCTTCAATTTCCAATTGTGCATCAGAGAAATCATCACGCCACCAAGTCTCCGTTATGCCGGTGCAAAGGATGGGTTTTGACGGATTCTCCAATGAGTCCTTGATAAAAGAAAACTTCCACCGACAGTCACTAGCCGCGGAAGGCGTTAAACTGCGGGCGTTGATGAGGAGTAATTCCGAAACCGTTCCAGAACCCCATGGTAGTTGGTCGGGGTGTTCAGGCTCGGTTGGCTGAGTGTGAGATGTTTGGGCCGGGGTGTGTGTTCCCTCGTCATCTCTTCCCTGAAGGACTGGAGAGATGAGTTCAGGGACGTCTTCACTTCTCGAAGAATCTCGTCCCTCACTGAGGCCATCAATGCCATGAGAAAATCCTCTTGTGAACGGATGTCATTGGTCGCGACACGGGGGTGGGTCTCAGTTTTAATGGTCTTCTTCTTCTTTTTCTTCTTAGGGTTTTGAGGAGCTGGAGCTGAGCGAGGGGGCTCTTTCTGCTCCACTTTCTGAGAGGCATCACTGGTTTTGTTACCAGTACTCTTCAATGAATTACCCTTAGTAGGGGGTACTTCACTTCTCCGAGTGTTCTTTAAATGTGTGTCTTTACATTCTTTGTCGGTACAGACTCGGGAGATCTCAGAATTATGGCAGAGAGGTGGGTGAAAATTCTGACACTTATCACCAAAGTTACACCCAGAACGAGTTGCCGTTCCGTACTGACAATAACGGAGGCATTTCTGGGGATAATAAATTAATAAAGTTTTTTTGGAAAAAAAGATCAACATGCGATCAACATGCGCGGCGTATTTATTGGAACGCGCGTAAGTTTTAAAATTAATACGCCGCGCAGCCGGTTGTTGTTAACCAGCTCAGCTTTTTTCTTCTTTTTTTTTCAGCTGCGTTGTTTCTCAAAAAAGTCCTCCCTTGCTTGAAAAGTGTTGCCGCCTGCCTTATCCCCCCGTGTTGTTTTCCTCGAGGGTTCTACACAACTAAATAACACCTTATCGTGTAGTCACATGATGTAGCTAGAATGACGACACGTTTATCTAACGCAGAGATCCAATACATCGTCGATGGAGTGGAACAAGACTTCAGGTACAGCTAAAACCCATCCTACCGGTGTCTGACGATTTGATAATTTAATTTCTGACGATCCGAAAAAGACTCAAATTCCTTCCTCTTATCAGGAGCGATGGTCGTGGTGCAGAAGACTACCGTCAGATAGAGTTGGAAACACGGGTATTGCCGAACACCAACGGTTCCGCTCGGTGCAAACTCGGCAAGACGGAGGTATTGGTGGGAGTGAAGGCTGAAGTTGTGGATGTTGATGTTCATGCTCCACACATTGGGAAACTGGTGATAACGGCAGATTGCTCTGCAGTTGCATCTCCTAAATTCGTTGGTAAGTGCCGCCTGTAACTGTGGGTATTTACCCTGTTGGTGGAGCCCTATTTGCTCTATTATAAATATTCAGTTCTAACTTTTTCACGAAAAAGAAAATAGTGCGATAAGTTGAACTTCGTGACACTCACAACTCTGTATTTTCCAGGGAAAGGAAGCGAAGCTCTGGAGAATGATCTAACGAATGTCTTGAGTTTCCTCTACAACTCTACCAACACTATCTCTCTAAAGGACCTCTGTATTGTTAAAGGGGAGTCATGCTGGCAGCTACACGTTGATGTACTATTTGTTCAATGTGGAGGTAAGTGTAGAAATAATATTCGATCCGACTCATTAGTAAGTAGAAATATTGACCTTAATCAATCACACTAAAACGTGATGGAATAGTAATAATGAAACACTCTGTACGAAACTAAATTGGATGTTCTGATTTTGCAGGAAACCTGTTTGACGTTGCATCTATTGCACTGAAAGCCGCCCTATACAGTACAACTCTACCAATAGTAAAAGTGTCGGGGGAGGGGATAGAGATGGAGATGGAGGTTTCTGACGACCCATATCATGTGTGGAAATTGGATGTGTCTAATTGCCCAATTTGCATAACTCTCTATCAGGTTATTAGCAATCACTTCTCTAACCTGTTTTTCCCTCTAATTTTCCTTCCTGACCTAATTCATTATTTACTCATTAAGATATAATATTAGACCTAATATATACTGGCTAATATTAATCTAATAAACACAACTACTTTAGATCGGTGGAGGGTTTGCAGTGGATCCTTCAGAGGAAGAGGTAGCTTGCAGTGAGGGGTTTGTTCATGTTGGTGTCCAGCCCAACGGTGACATGTCATCCATGGAGAAAGCAGGTAAACTTGGGATCAACATCCATATAATAATAAACATGATTTATCATTTCTTCAGACTTGGATCGGGGAGTGAGAGACTGTGTACAATTTCATATTGCGTATAATTTCTTCACTAAGTTTAATTTCACAATCAGGTGCAGGAAATATTGATCCCACGACCCTGTTGGAGATGGTAGAAGTGGGAGTGAGGGTGGGAGAGGAGATTCACAAGCAGTTAAACAAGCAATTGGATGCAGAGAAATCTCTCGCTAAATTATAGCGATTTTATATTTGTTATACCCCCCTCTTTTTAAAGCGATTAATTTATTATTTTATTACCCGGTTTTATTAAGTCTAAGTGCTGTTTGTTTTTTTGCTTACATTGACTCTTTCCAATAACTCAAACCTTACTAACTAACCATGATCTTCCGTCTCTAGACACACATCTAGCCCATAATGTCTGCTGCTCACGTACGACTCGCCCTGATGGGATCTGCTGGGTTTGGGGTCGCTCTTGCTGGAGCCTTCTACCTCACCAAACCCTTCCTCAAGACCATGTTAACCAAGGGTCCCCAGGACTTCATGGATCTGGATAAGGCTCGAGGTGGTGTAACTGTCGTCCAGTAAGTAATGAAAGAGTACCACCCACACATTTTGTCTAGCCCTTATCACTCTGCACTCTGCACTCGACTCCAGTGCACGTGCCCGATCTAACACTACTATCTTCTCCGCAGTTAAACGTAAATGTCCACATAACCGTAACCCCTCCCTCTCTCCCCCGCAGTTGTGACATTCCCATCCCTGTTGACCCTGAGGAGGAATTCGAGACTGATGTCCTAGTTGAGTGGTACAACGACCAGGTTTCCAAGGGTATTATCAAGCAGTAGAGAGAGGAAGAAGAGGATCAGATCTCTGGAAATAATCTTATTTTCTTTTTTGGAACTTAGAGATGAAATTGAAGAGAGACTGTGATATTGAAGAAAAGCTATGAAAAACATTATTAAGTGTCATGAAATCCCCTATGCAATGTGTTGTTTATAACTATGTTCCCCCTCTATGTCGTGTTGTAACTTATTACTGCCATCTAGTTTAAATTCGGTTTCCCCTTTTTTCGTAAATGAAATCTCGTCTCTCTATTCGTTGCTATCCTCAATTGGCAATCTTCTTCCCATTTCTAACCATCCCGGTCTATTTTCTAGTTATCTCAATCAATATGGTTCTGAACCGAGTTACCTACCGACGGCGCCTGTCCTACAACACCAAGAGCAACAAGGTCCTCCTCACCAAGACTCCTGGTGGAAAACTAGTTTACCACTATGCAACCAAGAAAACTCAGGTCTGTGAAACTCGGGTAGCTGTTTACTTGTTCGACCCTATCTTTTAGTGCACTTATGTAAAGGAGGGTTAGAACATAACAAGGTAGTTGTATAGTTGTTGAGTTAGAGGTTTTATAAATAAATTTTACAACTCCTTCCCTTCACCAGGCGACTAAGTGTGGCGACTGTAAGAGGCCCCTCCGAGGAGTACCCGCTGTCCGACCCACCAAGCTGGCTGGACTCTCAAAGAGGGTGAAGGGTGTGAGCAGGACTTACGGAGGTTCCAAGTGCAGTGGGTGTGTCAGGAGTAGGATTATCCGAGCCTTCCTAATCGAGGAACAGAAGATTGTGGCCAGGGTCCTCAAAGCAGCCCAGTCCAAGAAATAGATTTTTATAATTTGACTCAGCTTTTATCTTATTTGAGAAAACTTGACGTATTTCCTTTTGTGATTTTGAAGATCTGAAAACGTGTAAGAAAATGAATTAAATTTTAACTTTTTGCAGGATGGTAGATATAAGTGCACCTCTCGACTCTTCAGATCTAGTTCAACAGGACACTTCCCGAGTTAGCATCGCATTTTCAATTTCATTCGATGAACCTCGAGCCACACCAGACCATCCACACAAACGGAAACTGTTCTCAACCCCAACTTCGGCCGTACATCCCACGAACAATAGCCGACGATTCAGCGAGTTTTTCAAATCTGAAATGACAATGCTACACATGAAATCCTTTGGGTCAGACAGGAGTCTGGGAGGGTGTATTTCTGATCTGTCGGGGGAAGACAAGGAGAACTTATCAATCGATAGCCTCACCAATCAACTGTCACAGGAACTATCCATAGATGCCTCGGCACAATCCGATATTTCCTTTTCTAAACCCCGGCTATCCAACTCATCATCAGTAAAACAAATGAAGAAGAGTCGGTTTAGTACGTTTTTCAGGGAGCAATATTCACATCTCCATCTCAATGGTACTTCTCCGTCCAGTTCTCCGGGCGGTCTCTCTTCTGGAATCTCTGTGGGGACACCGCTGAGCTTGTCTCTGGATAGCCCGTGTATAAACAAGAATCTATCTTTGGATGGGGATGAATCTCACCATTCGGAAAAAGTGGCAGCAGAAATCCCGATATCTGATTGTGGTGAAGTTCGGTTCAATGGAACTAAATCTGATCAACTGAAGGATGAGTCTGGTCCAGATGAACTGCCAAACATTAGTTTAGGGTATCACACTCCTCAACCTGTCTCAACAAAATCACAGATGGAATTTCCAGGATCACCACTTGCAGCTTCCACTGCTGCGATGCCACCTTTTGATGAGTCGATCGAGGAATCTCCACAACCCCATCACTCGGCTGTCTCTCTCAATACTTCATCTTTCAGAAACAGTCCACCCACATCTCCTCTAGCAAGAAATGACCATCATCGTGCTGCCGTTTTCCCTGATTCTTCTTCCTCATCTGAAGATGATGATGATGAAGTAATTCCACCTTCTCGGAGGAAAACAGGTCATGGCACCACAATTCTAATCAGTAGTGGAGATGAGGATAGTTTTTTGGATAGAGAGGCAGTTGAGGACAATCGGGCGTTCATCTCCGATGATAATAGTAGTTTGAACGAGAGTGTAGAGAAGAGGATCCGAACCGGGGAGAGGGTCCGGAGTGATGACAGGGAAGATGAGGTTGATGATGGGGAGTATGACAGTAGTTTTATAGACGATCAGTTGATCGATGACCAATACTCGGGTGGTGATGAGAGTGAGATAAGTATTGATGAGTTATCGTCCGAGGAAGATGATGTCTACCAGACACCTGCCCTATCCCCTCCCAAACCCACCCCTTTCTTTACTGCAAAGACGAGTGTGCCCACTAAGACCAGGGAGGATCCCTTCCGGACACCCTCAACATTCTGTTATACAGATGTACAGGGGACACCAATATCGAAGAAGAAACGGTAAGTTGCTACTTCCGGTTTACTAACTTTTGTAATCTCTTCAATATACTTCTCTTTGTCTTGCATGACCCATTCTCGAAAGTGGGTCACGCAAGGTGAGGAGCGCTCTTGCGAGAGTGTTTAAACAACCCAATCTTATCATGTTTCTCTCCCAACCAGGAGGGAGACGTGCTTGGCAACTCCACTAAGCGTAAAGAGCAAGGTTGGAACCCCGGGTATGCCAAACAGAACTTACAGCCGGAACCTCCTGTCTATCTCCCGTGAGCTGTACCATCAGTTCAATGACAATGTGTTCGGAGGCAACCTACCACCTGACCTTGAGATAAAACTCAACAAGAGGTGGGTCACTGTTTGACCGAAACGTTTTATTTCAGGGGGGGGGGGGGGCTTTTACATAACTCCTAAACTTTTGAATTCTCATTTTATATGACTTGGTCTAAGAAGTATGCTATCTAACACACAATCCCAACCAGATTGAACACCACAGCTGGACGATGTGTCTATCTGAGGAAGGGGAAACAGTACAAGGCTTACATTGAACTCTCGCCAAAGGTACATTGATCTGGAATCTGGATCTAAAATATTTTGTATCCAGTAAGATTTTACATTGTAGCTTCTTCCGCGGTTGATCAGGTCGGAAAAATTTTGTAATATCCCACTACTATTCCCCTACCAGGTTGTTGATTGTTATGAGAGATTGAAAGAGACTTTAGCACATGAGATGTGTCACGCTGCTACCTTTATCATCGACAACCTCATGGTATGTACTGGGTGTTCATTTTGGATCTTTACAAGCGTTGGCCTTCACCCAGAAAAAAGTTGACAAGATCAGGTCATGAAACTTCATACTTGGACCATTCTATACCCTCATTCAAGGTCCCTGGGGGTTTTGGAGCTCTAGCACCCCGGGAAGTGTGTTTTTGGCATCAAAACTACCAGAAGGAATTTTTGCTGGTGCTGAGACTTTGCTAAAATGTTTTTTGGGTATTTTCTATGTCAATCCTAAAGTTTCATAGAGATTGGATGTGTTTTTCGGACTCAAAATTTCGATAAAAGTGGCTGGAAAGGCTCGAAAACAGCTCAAAAACGGCTAAAATTGAGTCTTTCCAGCCACTTTTTACGAAATTTTGAGTCTGAAAAACACATCCAATATCTATGAAACTTTAGGATTGACATAGAAAATACCCAAAAAACATTTTAGCAAAGTCTCAGCACCAGCAAAAAATTCCTTCTGGTAGTTTTGATGCCAAAAACACACTTCCCAGGGTCCCAAAGCTCCAAAACCCCCAGGAACCTTGAATGAGGGTATAGAATAGTCCAAGTATGAAGTTTCATGACCTAATCTTGTCAACTTTTTTCTGGGTGAAGCCCAACGCTTGTAAAGATCCAAAATGAACACCCTGTACCAGTATACGAGGATGCTCCCCTACTATCATTTGTTGTCAGAAAATCACAACATTTTTACCTAGTTAATTTTTGGTTACTTTTTCTCCAACCGTTTAGTTGTTTACATTACAGTTAGTTTTTTACCCAACCGGTATTTACATTCCAGGATAACCATGGTCCTGTTTGGCAGAAATGGGCCCGGAGAGTGAACCTGAAGTATCCTGAACTGCCACCCGTGTCCCGTTGTCATAGCTACGAGATTCAATACAAGTTTAATTACAAGTAAGCTACCTCCTTGTCTAATCCTACCAAATACCATAATATTTTAGTCTGTACTGCGAAGTGTGAACATTACCGAAGCCCATATATTACTGCATGTCTTATTACTTCAGAGCTGAGACAGGTGCTAATACATCTCCTCTCTCTCTCATCTTAAATCCCCTCTCTCTCCTCCAGATGTACAGAGTCATGGTGTAACTACAAGATTGGACGACACAGTAAGAGCATTGATCTGGAACGTGCCCGGTGTCCACTGTGTTACAGCAGGTACATCGTAACAACACCCCCCTGTTTTGTTGCTCTGATCAATTGTATGAGAAGATGATATTACATAGCAAAAAGCTAATTTCGAGCTTCTCGCCCCTAATTAATTGACTCATCTTGCATACCTCTTCTAACATACATGTCTCATCCCCAGGTTGAAGCTCCCCACGACTGCAAAGGATGCTGCAGCGTCAATCAAAACACCCAACAAGTGGACAGAGTTTGTTAAAGATAGATTTAGTGAGGTCAAGGGAAAGTTGCCACCCCGTACCCCTCACAAAGAGGTCATGAAGGCTCTGAGCAAGGAATTCAAAACTTTGTGAAGTTCATTGTAAACAACCTCTGTGACAAATTATGTGTCAAATTATGTCTTTTGACACAGTTTTATTGTTATCCCCCAATCGAACAATATTCTATCTTTTTACACTATTTTATCAAATCCGTTTTAAAATTTGACAATTCTGATTCTACCCATGATACCCGTGTTTCACTCTCCAATCTTGATAGTGTATACTGTATAATCTCTTGCCTCATTTAGCAGCATGTCGTCAGAAAAACCCGCCCCTCAACCCGGTGCTGGTATCGCATCCTCTCCGGCCACAACCCTGTTTCGTATAACAAACTTTGAGCTCTACGCCAAACCCAACAAATTCATAATGATAACCGGAGCAACGGCGTTTCTGTGTTGTGCTGTGTACTTGTATGAGATGAGGAAGTACGCTAAGAGCCAAGGGACGGATACCGTTCAGACGTCTAGTGATGGGAAATACTCTTACGTGAAAAAGAGCAAATGGGACTGAAGAAATAATATCTGTTTCTCGTATCTGCAGTAAACAGGATGTTTTGAGCGTCTCTAAACCCTCCACGCCTTCTCACACCCAGCTACCATAGCTATGTCGAGGATGGGCAGAAAAAGAAAGAAAGATACTGAAAATAGTGCGGATATCCAAAGGTTCAATTTCTTGTTTCCCGCGTCTTCTCAGCTCTGTGTAAACTGATTTCAGTTAATTCAATGAGAATAATATTGGGAATGTAATAAGATGAAAGAAACTGAATATTCATGATCAGCCCACGAACTTGTGCAATTTATGTGTCCTTGGTTGTTACACGTTTCTGTGTGTTTGTAATTAATTAATTAATTAAGTTAATTAATTGTTTTTAGGGATGTCGGTGGCTCTACGACGCTCCCTGACCCTCCTTCGACCTCTCCTTCAGCGACCATCATCCTTTACCACCAGAGCATGCCTTAGACCATTGGTAGGAAAACATGGAGAAGCATCAATAATTAATGTGATTAACTTAATTAATTCTCTAATTAAATACCCACGCCCCACAGACAAGGAGGTCAAGTGTTGGCCCTATCCGGGTCCTAAGAAAGGATTTCCATACAACATCAGTGAGGGCGGGCACTGTGGTTCCCTTCAAATTATCTGATATTGGGGAGGGAATTGCTGAGGTCACAATCAAAGAATGGTAAGATAGTTTCATAAGATCAACAACATAATTGACAGAATCTTTCGAGAACAATTCATGCGATTCCCTCCCTTTGATCACACAATGATTTATCCAGGTACGTGGAGGTGGGAGATGAGGTAGCCCAGTTTGATAATATCTGTGAGGTACAATCCGATAAAGCCACTGTTACCATAACATGTCGGTACGATGGTATCATCAAGGCAGTTCATTTTGAGACTGAGGACCTGTGTAGGGTGGGACAAGCCCTGGTGGATATCGAAATTGAGGGTAAGCAGAGATTAGAAATGAGTTGTGCTCTGTGAGGGTAAGCAGAGATAATTTTGTGAGGCCAAATTATATTTGGTGTGAAAAGGAAAATGAGAGACGAGAAAACTTTTCTCATAAAGAGAAATTATTTTTACGAAAAAGGCTGGTTTAGGAACACATCTGAAGTAGAAGTGGTACTTCTTTATTGAAATCTTTGACGTCATAATTCGGTATGACGTCATACTACATCTTGGTAGCGGCTCCTTTACTCCCCTTTCTCTCTCTCTCTCTCTCTCTCTCTCTCTCTCTCTCTCTCTCTCTCTCTCTCTCTCTCTCTCTATCTCTATCTCTCTCTCTCTCTCTCTCTCTCTCTCTCTCTCTCTCTCTCTCTCTCTCTCCACTCAGTAACACAACTTCCTGTTAGAAAATTGAGGCGATTGCCGGCTGTCTCCGTTACACATTCACTACCAGCCCCATCTCTTGATATTTTGTTCTATATTCAGTTGCTCATGTGTACTAGTGATCATGTTTAGTAGATCAAAGCTCATGTGTAGTAGACCATCTCATTTCAGATGACGATAGCGCCCCGCCACCGACCCCAGCGGAGCCTGCCCTCCAACCACCCTCCTCCCCAACACCCTCCCAACCCATTACTACCTCTGCTGCCCCTGTTTCCCCTGTTGTGGCAGCCCCTGTTGCTGAGAAACGTGAGATTCTTACCACTCCTGCCGTGAGGAAAATGGCTGCTGATAACAGGGTATAGTCTTACTGTGCTGATAGTGTGTGTGTGTGGCCTTCTGATAAATATATCTTTGTGTGGCCATTTCTTGTTCTTTATGGGTTTCTTTATAATTGCCTATAACTTCTCTGGTCTGTGTTTCTTTGCGACTAAAAAGTATGTAATATCTTTTTAACTTCCACCCTCCCCAGATCGATCTCAGTTTGGTACCTGCAACAGGTAAAGGAGGGAGGATTACGAAGGATGACCTCCTCTCTTTCATCTCATCAGGATCATCTGCATCGACCTCACAAGTAAAGGTAGCATGGTTCTATGTGGGGTGGCATTCTTGTACAGAACCCCTTACCCTTTCATCTCTCTTGTCTACCCCTTACTTTCCAAAACGACATAGTCAAGAGCAAAGTCTTGTTCAAAACTGAAATATGTTGTGCCGCCCCTTATCTCTCATCCCAAGATGTCCTCCCTCTCTCAATCATCCTCTTTTACCCGTAGAGTCTGGACAGTAATATTCTACAATCCCTCTAGTACTTGCAGCCTTGAGCACATTTATTTTTCCTAAACGTGCCTTCACATACAAATATCCACACTACTCTCTAGGTTGTAGCACAGCAGCAACCCGTTACGACTATTCCTACTGCCCAAATATGGAATAACACGCTCAGTTCCCAGCCTAGTGAGCAGTCAGGGAAAGATGTTACCCACGAGATTAAAGGTATTTCTAGTTCTGGTTTGTTTTTGATAACGTTTTCTTAGTGACTGGTTTCCAGAGCAACTAAAATCTATCTGGGACTAAAATCATAAACCCCCTCCCCAGGTATTACTAAAGTAATGGTAAAGACAATGACGGCTGCACAACAAGTTCCACGGTTTACCTTCCACGACGAATACACTGTTAACAGCCTTATCGAGTGAGTGTAGGTATCGAGTTAGGTATCTAATCCTTGTGAAATGTGGATTGTGGGGCCCGAAATGTGGGCGTAAACCCAGGCACATACCTGAAACTCAAATAGTTATTTGCAATGTAGCAATTTTAAACTGCCACTTGTCTCTACTATCTCAAATTCTAATATTTCTCACCAGGATGAAGCCAATGCTGAAGAAGGTGGGACAGGAACACAAAGTGAAGCTGACATTCATGCCTTTTATCATCAAGGCGTGCTCTCAGGTAGCTTTTACATACCAATAGTTTTTACACTATTATTGTTACTCTATGGGCCCTTTTTTTGTTGTTTTAGTCCTCCTCCCACGTCTCAACCCACGTCTATATTTGGTCTGAATTCTGATTAAATGTGTGTCTAGAGCACTTAAATCACCTGTAAGGAATGATGCGGGATGAATTCTAAAATGAGGTCATTTTTACAAGGAATGTTAAAACCATCCTCTCATTTTAGAATTCATTCCTTATCATTCCTCAATAGTTTGCGAACCAGACGTTTTGACTACCTCCCACTCATTCCAGGCCCTAGTTGAGTTCCCTATGATTAACGCCCATGTAAATGCTGACTGTACTGCTATTACCTACAAGGCGGCACACAATATTGGAGTTGCAACAGATACACCGCATGGGCTCATGGTGCCTAACATCAAAAACGTTCAGGTTTGTTGTTAGCGTTTATATCAGGATAAATCCCTCACGCTGTCCTCATTTGGTCCCCTAGAGTTGAATGGATTACTCATTACAATAGGTATAATTCAGAATCTAGCACACCATAATTCGCAACATTTGCCTTTCAGAATCTCTCAATAATTGATATCGCCCGTGAGTTGGAACGACTCAAGGTTCTCTCTGAGAACAACAAGTTGTCTACTGACGACGTAACAGGTAATTAATTAATTAATTTGGTTAATAAAATTAACACGACTAGTGGTTTAAATATCTGAATCATAGCAAGCAATATTTGTAATATTCTCCTAACAACTATCACCCCACCAGGTGGAACATTCTCTCTGTCCAATGTTGGCGCAGTAGGAGGTACGTACGCCTCTCCCATGCTCGTTGTGCCTGAGGTGTGCATTGGAGCATTCGGCAAAATTCAGGTATGTACATTTCTATAGAATACTACATCTTACACCGAGGCACATTTTAGAATAAAAACAAGTATCATTTAAGAAGAGTTAGAATGCTGAAAAGATTGAAGTTGCCAACTTTTATGACTCGTGATTTTTTTTAAAGAATGCTCACGAGACTTGCATTGCACCACTAACATGCTACAGTCTCAGCTCTGCACAATATAAAACAAGAAAAATTGAGGCTTTTTTGCACATCTCTCGAACTTTATGCTTTGATGAATGTCTCTAAATAAATATCGTTGCTCATCGCTCAGTAATCAGTACTATTTGTCCAGTATGCACTAATTACAAACTATTCAACCCCTTCCTTTTTCCAGACGAAGCCAGCGTTCAACAGTAAAGGTGATGTGTATGCAGCGTCTACTATGTGTATCAGTTGGAGCGGTGATCATAGAGTTCTTGATGGAGCAACCGTTGCTAGGTAGGCAGCTATTTGATCTAACTTTTCTGGAACTAAATTACAAAAAGTTACTGCCCGGCAAGTGCCATCGTCTTCTGATTTCTGAAGAAAAAGCGCCCCTCAAGTGCCGTTTTGTGTTTTATTTTAACACAAATCTCCTACAGGTACAGTAACTTGTTGAGAAGTTACCTGGAGGACCCAACCCGTCTAATGTTCCTCCTCAAGTAGCAGCCGTAATGGGTAATAGTATTATCTTATGAAACGTGTCAGAATGGTCTTGTTTATGTATATTTCGGAAATCTTTTTTACATCGAAAATATGGTAGTGTTGAGAGATTTTGGTGAAACAAATATGAACATGAAACAAAAAACAAAGTTTTCTGTGTGCGGGATATATAGGTTTAATAAAGTTTTTTGTGTGTGTGCGGGATATTAGGTTTTTACTGTGCCTTTTTATTTATACGTTTTTACTACTACAACATATTACTAATGTGTCGAGTTACAAGAGAGAAAGATCTGAGAGTTATTTATAGTGGTTGTATGTTTTGTGATATGTACTCTTTTGTGTCTATTCTCGAAAATAAATCGGTAAATTTTCCACGACCCTTCGCCTTCAATTATCCCTTGTCCAATCTACCGGAACTTCTTACCCTATTAATATTTGGTAACGAAATTACCCCTTGCAGACCCTACTACCGCGATAGTAGGGAACGCTTTAGCGTACCAAGGGGCAGGGGTAATTTCGTTACCAAGTTAGTTTCGCAGAGATTTTGTTCCCTGTTTTCTAACCTCTCACCATATTGTTAGCTAGTGTTGCCCCCCCCACCATCATTCTAACCATCCTGTTACATTAGCTGGTGTAGAAATGTTGCCAGACTCAGAACAACCTGATCAGGTCGAGCAGATTAGGACTGATGAAACAAACAGTTGGTTTTGGAGACCACATACTGTCACAGGTAGGCACTTACTCTTGGCTTCAAAGATCCGTGCTTATTTGAGTTGATTTTAAATTGAATACCGATCGTACTTTTGTATTTATTAATTCCCTGCTAACCCCCGTCTCCCTCAGCCCTCGTTCTATTTGTCGTGTCCCTAGCATACTTTGCTCTCTTTGAGACAAGCTCAGATGACACAGTCCTCAACACTAAGAGAGGACTTCTCTTTGCCAGTGTGTCCTTCCTTTACATTGCAATGACACACACCAAGAATGGACCTTTCACACGGCCTCATCCCATTGTGTGGAGGTATGAGTTGGGTAGTGGGCAGAGTTTGGTAGTGGGCAGGGAATATTGGGCAGTGAGAGGTAATATTTGACTTGATTTGCTCAGATAATTATTATTCTCCAATTACACTCTCTCACACTGCTCTCCCCATCTAGGTTGGTACTGAGTTGTTCCATGCTCTACCAACTATTCCTAATCTTCATCCTCTTCCAATCGGACAAAGACTGCAGGAAGCTTCTCAGTTATCTATACCCAGACCTGGGGGAGCCGCTGGAGGAAATTGACTACAGGTAGGAGCAAATATATGACAGCTGTGGCTAGTCACAGGTTTGGACAGATGTTCCCATCAGATCCTGTCTTGTCCCTTACTCTAAACAGGGAGGAAATGGAGTAATAAGGTGACACTGAAGTTGTCTCCCTGTAACACATGTTTCTCTCCCCAGTTCAAATTGTGCAATCTACGATCCAGATAGACCAGATGATCCGTACCATAATTTCTGGGATAAAATGGATTGGTTCGTTATATTCCACCTGACAGGCTGGTGGGCCAAAGCAATCGTCTTTAGGTGAGTCATTGTATCTGTATAAGATAGACTGTTTTTGTATTTCTTGTAGACTGTAACTCCCTTCCCTCTTTATCACCCTCCCTCTCTCCATCTCTATCTAACACCCCTCCCTTCCCCCCACAGAGACTACTGGATGTCCTTTGTCCTCTCCATCACATTTGAGATCCTGGAATACTCCCTCGAACACCAACTTCCCAACTTTGCTGAATGCTGGTGGGATCACTGGATCCTGGACGCTATCGTCTGCAATGGCCTGGGAATCTGGCTGGGCATCAAAACCCTGGACATCTTAGAGAGCAAGACCTATGATTGGAGAGATTTGTGGTCGATCCCTGGGAACCGTGGGAAAATCCAAAGGATCCTGTCCCAGTTCACCCCTCACAGTTGGACCAAGTTTGATTGGGGATACACAGAGGATGTCAAGAGGTGGTTTATGGTCATCCTAGTTTGCACCTGTATCATGATATTTGATCTCAATACCTTCTACTTAAAGGCAGTCCTCTGGATCCCTCCTCCCCATCCCATTAATTTCTACCGCTGTGTACTAATTGGTTTTGTCGGTGCGGTGGCACTCCGAGAAACCTATGAATATATGAGTAACCCTAACTGTAAGAGGTTCGGACAGCAATCCTGGGTGGCTATTTCCATCCTAGCTACAGAGTGTCTGATTATTTGGAAGTTTGGTTATCATATTGTCACCAAACCCTTCCCGACACATGTCATTATATTCTGGACAGCCTTCGTAGTTATTATTTTGGGTTGGTCACTCTGGAATTTCACCTTCAAGCTACCTAGGAGGAAGAGAACAGCTAGTGGGAGATTTGTTAGCGAGTGTGCTGCAGATGATGGAAAGGCGGGGAAGGCAGAATAGACAGATTGGGTCACAAACTATTTGGGGTTTTTTTCTTGCCTATGTGTGCGTGTTGTGTTGTTTTTTTTCTAGCTCGAGTTCTTTCAAGGTTATCCCTCTATAACATTGGGCAACTGTATTGACGTTTATTAATTGATTTGTACTTTTGAAAAAAAGAACCCAATTTTATTTCGTCGGAAGATTCTCGGTCACTAGAAAGTTCCATACACTTGGCAACTTGGCCAGCGGTCACAGTTTCACCGGTCGGAACAGGAGGGCGCGACCGAAATATTGCAGGGTCCTCCGCGCAGCACTCTCCAAAATGCGCCGCGCGTGAGCTGGTGAGAATTTCTGAGCGCTGGAAAGGAAACAGGGTGCGGAGCTGAGTTCTGTCAAATTAAAACGATTTATCTCACACATACAAATACAAAAAGGGGGCACATAAAAAGCATCTCAATATATCAAAATAAACGGTGATATATTTTCAAAAGGGTGAATTCATGCCAAGCTTTGTTCCAAATTTCAGTTTTTGTCTCCGTTGGAACCTCAAGAATAACCTCCTATCAAACATCTTTGAAACCTCAGAGAATCCCAATTGAAGGAGGGGCAGGATAATCAATGATACAGCTGATGGAATAGGAACTGGGGCTGGAAGAGACACGATGATAGAGACTGCGGTCACCACAGTAGGGAGTAGAGCGAGAACGAATGTTGAAGATGTCCAATTTTTCAGGAAATATCGGAGGGATAACTTTTTTGTTCGATGGGCAAATACCACACTGTTAACAACTGAAATGGAAATGAAGTTTAATGTCATAGGGAATATATCGTAGTTCAGGACTTTGAAGTGAGCGCCTTGTAATGAGGGTTTCATTGGGGTGACGATCATAAAACAACAGATTTACCTTGTATAAGTGTAACGATACCAAGATTAAATCTCTGTATAGTTTCCAGCACTGTCTCCTGCTCTGTTATCCACACATTGCAATAATTACAAGAGGTGTATAATGATCCACAAGTTACCAGTGGACCAATTAAAAAGAGGGTACTCCATCGTCCAAGGAAGTGTTGGTATTGTCGGCCTGTGTCCGTTATGTCGGCCTCTCTTTTTCCGGTATGTAGCTGCATTACGGCAGGATCCTGTTGATATGATTTAGTTAATTAGTTAACCCGTAGAAATGATTTAGTTACAGGTACAGGTAAGGGCTTGTTCGCGGTGATTTAAAACAAAAGTGATTCAAATATCTTTCAACAAGGATCCACAGGGAACTGCCACAACACACATACTCACATAGCTCAGAGTGAAGGGTAGGGTAGACAAGATAGGAATGTTCAGGAGACACAAGATCAGACATCCTGGAACAGAGAGGGGAGGTGGTAGGAGAAGAAGCTGATGGATTAGAGAGTAGAGGGAGAGGGAGACATACATCCCCAACATAAGATGACCGGATTGTTTTAGGGAGACAGAGGTGTGACGAGCAACTCTTATCAACTGGTCCACTATCTGGAAATAAAGTTAATTAAAAAATCAATTAAATTATCTAATTAAAGTACATACTGGATATAAGTATGTTGTGGGAATTCGGGGATCACCCAAGTTCATGGCGATATATTGATTGCATCCCTTGCATACTCACTATTCACTGAATACTTTGGTGACTGAATAGTATTCAGTATAGTATTCCAGTTTTATTAATCAGTCCGGTATTTCAGTTCATTTCGGTCTGTCTCCCTCTCACATACCAGTTTACAGTTTTAGTAATCAGTCTGTCAGTTCATTTCGGTCTGTCAGTATCTCTCTCCCTCACGTACCAGGTTATCCCTGCTAAGTACTAAACTGCAGGGTAGGGTATTTAGGATGGAACTGAGGTGAAGGCAGGTCAGGGAAGTATGGTCACTAGTTTTGGCTACGTAGTCCCCTGTCGGCCACGGTAGGGTGATGTCTTTTATACCTGTGAGGAGAGATGTAAATATACTGGCAATATGGTGGTTGGTGACACCTGGCGCGACCCCCGCTCAATCTCGGTCGCGCCAGGTGTCTATGTCACCAATTGGAGAAGCTGATTGTTTTGAATAGTACTAGGTCGGTTGGAACCCGCCTGGAGATACATCGGTCTATTATACCTGAGATAAGGCATTGTTGTGGTAGGTGGGGTACCATACCAATACCAGAATCAGCCTGGAGGAACACTCTGAAGTTTTTGGATTGAAGGGAACTGCCCACACAACATACCAATTCGTTGTTTTCCTGGAAGTAAGAGGGTAGTTGAGGGGGGGGGGGGTGTTCGTGTTGGGTGATTTGGATTGGAGTAGTTTGGGGACTCTCACTGCTGCAGTAAACACAGATTTAAAAGGAGGGAGGGAGAGAGAAAGTGAACAAAAGTGAGATAGAGAACAAACAACCAAGCAAACTATGAACAACTGAAAATGAAATTGACAGACAGATAAACAAAACAGACAGACAAAAAAACAGACGAACAAACAAAACAGTCAGATCAAGTATACCTGCATTATCTGGATCATTTCTCGTATGGCGGGGGGAGTGCAGGAGGAGAAGAGTGGAACTAGTAGGGGAACGTTATCTACCGACTCTAAATGTGGCTTTATACTCCTGATTCCCTGAGGAGAGAGAGATAGTTTAGACATTCACAGATAAGTTACTATCAGAGATGACGAGATAATCTGTTGGTTTGAATTTTTCTTTGACATCAGGTGCAACAAAACTATTCAAACCAGGTAAGATAAGAATTAGTACCTGAGGTAGCCTGGCCTTGTAATTGGAATGGAATATGTTCCTCTCGTCAGCTGAAGTATCACTATCAACAGAGAACTGATCAAAGTCACCTTCAGCTAGAGAGATGTGACAATTCCAACCTGGGATTGTATTGTCTTTGTCAGACGGTATAGTTGGACTTGATGATTTTACCATCAATCATATTCTGGGTAGGCAATGGCCTAGTGAATAATGGAATACCAACTACGCATTAGGTGACTATATTGTTACTCTAAAACCAGTACCTGTTTCAAGTCCTAGTTTCGTCCCAAATGCCCGACTTCTCAGCTCATTCTCCGAACTAAAGTGTACAAATCTGATATTCGCACTATCCAGTGTCTCAATAAGGGTCACAACATCGTGGACAGGATGGAACTGGGAGCACAGGATACCGAGGAATGTCTGACCACATTGGAGCTTTAGGAGGGACTCTCCGGGACAGCAGTGGAGTGGGTTCTCAATGGGTTCATCTAGAAAACCATAACCCTGGAGGAGGAGAGAGGGTGTTAGAGCTTTAGAAGGGACTCTCCGGGACAGGAGTGGAGTGGGTTCTCAATGGGTTCGTCTAGAAACCCGTAACCCTGGAGGAGGAGAGGGTGTTAGAGCTTTAGGAGGGACTCTCCGGGACAGGAGTGGAGTGGGTTCTCAATGGGTTCGTCTAGAAACCCGTAACCCTGGAGAGGAGAGGGTGTTAGAGCTTTAGAAGGGACTCTCCGGGACAGGAGTGGAGTGGGTTCTCAATGGGTTCGTCTAGAAACCCGTAACCCTGGAGAGGAGAGGGTGTTAGAGCTTTAGGAGGGACTCTCCGGGACAGGAGTGGAGTGGGTTCTCAATGGGTTCGTCTAGAAACCCGTAACCCTGGAGAGGAGAGGGTGTTAGAGCTTTAGGAGGGACTCTCCGGGACAGGAGTGGAGTGGGTTCTCAATGGGTTCGTCTAGAAACCCGTAACCCTGGAGGAGGAGAAAGGGTGTTAGAGCTTTAGAAGGGACTCTCCGGGACAGGAGTGAAGTGGGTTCTCAATGGGTTCGTCTAGAAACCCGTAACCCTGGAGGAGGAGAGGGTGTTAGAGCTTTAGAAGGGACAGGAGTGGAGTGGGTTCTCAATGGGTTCGTCTAGAAACCCGTAACCCTGGAGGAGGAGGAGAGGGTGTTAGAGCTTTAGGAGGGACTCTCCGGGACAGCAGTGGAGTGGGTTCTCAATGGGTTCGTCTAGAAACCCGTAACCCTGGAGGAGGAGAGAGGGTGTTAGAGCTTTAGAAGGGACTCTCCGGGACAGGAGTGAAGTGGGTTCTCAATGGGTTCATCTAGAAACCCGTAACCCTGGAGGAGGAGAGGGTGTTAGAGCTTTAGGAGGGACTCTCCGGGACAGGAGTGGAGTGGGTTCTCAATGGGTTCGTCTAGAAACCCGTAACCCTGGAGAGGAGAGGGTGTTAGAGCTTTAGAAGGGACTCTCCGGGACAGGAGTGGAGTGGGTTCTCAATGGGTTCGTCTAGAAACCCGTAACCCTGGGGGAGAGAGGGTGTTAGAGCTTTAGAAGGGACTCTCCGGGACAGGAGTGGAGTGGGTTCTCAATGGGTTCGTCTAGAAACCCGTAACCCTGGGGGAGAGAGGGTGTTAGAGCTTTAGAAGGGACTCTCCGGGACAGGAGTGGAGTGGGTTCTCAATGGGTTCGTCTAGAAACCCGTAACCCTGGAGGAGGAGAGGGTGTTAGAGCTTTAGAAGGGACTCTCCGGGACAGGAGTGGAGTGGGTTTTCAATGGGCTCGTCTAGAAACCCGTAACCCTGGAGGAGGAGAGGGTGTTAGAGCTTTAGAAGGGACTCTCCGGGACAGGAGTGGAGTGGGTTCTCAATGGGTTCGTCTAGAAACCCGTAACCCTGGAGGAGGAGAGGGTGTTAGAGCTTTAGGAGGGACTCTCCGGGACAGGAGTGGAGTGGGTTCTCAATGGGTTCGTCTAGAAACCCGTAACCCTGGGGGAGAGAGGGTGTTAGAGCTTTAGAAGGGACTCTCCGGGACAGGAGTGGAGTGGGTTCTCAATGGGTTCGTCTAGAAACCCGTAACCCTGGAGAGGAGAGGGTGTTAGAGCTTTAGAAGGGACTCTCCGGGACAGGAGTGGAGTGGGTTCTCAATGGGTTCGTCTAGAAACCCGTAACCCTGGGGGAGAGAGGGTGTTAGAGCTTTAGAAGGGACTCTCCGGGACAGGAGTGGAGTGGGTTCTCAATGGGTTCGTCTAGAAACCCGTAACCCTGGGGGAGAGAGGGTGTTAGAGCTTTAGAAGGGACTCTCCGGGACAGGAGTGGAGTGGGTTCTCAATGGGTTCGTCTAGAAACCCGTAACCCTGGAGGAGGAGAGGGTGTTAGAGCTTTAGAAGGGACTCTCCGGGACAGGAGTGGAGTGGGTTTTCAATGGGCTCGTCTAGAAACCCGTAACCCTGGAGGAGGAGAGGGTGTTAGAGCTTTAGAAGGGACTCTCCGGGACAGGAGTGGAGTGGGTTCTCAATGGGTTCGTCTAGAAACCCGTAACCCTGGAGGAGGAGAGGGTGTTAGAGCTTTAGAAGGGACTCTCCGGGACAGGAGTGGAGTGGGTTCTCAATGGGTTCGTCTAGAAACCCGTAACCCTGGGGGAGAGAGGGTGTTAGAGCTTTAGGAGGGACTCTCCGGGACAGGAGTGGAGTGGGTTCTCAATGGGTTCGTCTAGAAACCCGTAACCCTGGAGGAGGAGAGGGTGTTAGAGCTTTAGAAGGGACTCTCCGGGACAGGAGTGGAGTGTGTTCTCAATGGGTTCGTCTAGAAACCCGTAACCCTGGAGGAGGAGAGAGGGTGTTAGAGCTTTAGAAGGGACTCTCCGGGACAGGAGTGGAGTGGGTTCTCAATGGGTTCGTCTAGAAACCCGTAACCCTGGGGGAGAGAGGGTGTTAGAGCTTTAGAAGGGACTCTCCGGGACAGGAGTGGAGTGGGTTCTCAATGGGTTCGTCTAGAAACCCGTAACCCTGGAGGAGGAGAGGGTGTTAGAGCTTTAGAAGGGACTCTCCGGGACAGGAGTGGAGTGGGTTCTCAATGGGTTCGTCTAGAAACCCGTAACCCTGGAGGAGGAGAGGGTGTTAGAGCTTTAGAAGGGACTCTCCGGGACAGGAGTGGAGTGGGTTCTCAATGGGTTCGTCTAGAAACCCGTAACCCTGGAGGAGGAGAGGGTGTTAGAGCTTTAGGAGGGACTCTCCGGGACAGGAGTGGAGTGGGTTCTCAATGGGTTCGTCTAGAAACCCGTAACCCTGGAGGAGGAGAGGGTGTTAGAGCTTTAGAAGGGACTCTCCGGGACAGGAGTGGAGTGGGTTCTCAATGGGTTCGTCTAGAAACCCGTAACCCTGGAGGAGGAGAGGGTGTTAGAGCTTTAGAAGGGACTCTCCGGGACAGGAGTGGAGTGGGTTCTCAATGGGTTCGTCTAGAAACCCGTAACCCTGGAGGAGGAGAGGGTGTTAGAGCTTTAGGAGGGACTCTCCGGGACAGGAGTGGAGTGGGTTCTCAATGGGTTCGTCTAGAAACCCGTAACCCTGGAGGAGGAGAGGGTGTTAGAGCTTTAGGAAGGGACTCTCCGGGACAGGAGTGGAGTGGGTTCTCAATGGGTTCGTCTAGAAACCCGTAACCCTGGAGGAGGAGAGGGTGTTAGAGCTTTAGGAGGGACTCTCCGGGACAGGAGTGGAGTGGGTTCTCAATGGGTTCGTCTAGAAACCCGTAACCCTGGAGGAGGAGAGGGTGTTAGAGCTTTAGGAGGGACTCTCCGGGACAGGAGTGGAGTGGGTTCTCAATGGGTTCGTCTAGAAACCCGTAACCCTGGAGGAGGAGAGGGTGTTAGAGCTTTAGGAGGGACTCTCCGGGACAGGAGTGGAGTGGGTTCTCAATGGGTTCGTCTAGAAACCCGTAACCCTGGAGGAGGAGAGGGTGTTAGAGCTTTAGGAAGGGACTCTCCGGGACAGGAGTGGAGTGGGTTCTCAATGGGTTCGTCTAGAAACCCGTAACCCTGGAGGAGGAGAGGGTGTTAGAGCTTTAGAAGGGACTCTCCGGGACAGGAGTGGAGTGGGTTCTCAATGGGTTCGTCTAGAAACCCGTAACCCTGGAGGAGGAGAGGGTGTTAGAGCTTTAGGAGGGACTCTCCGGGACAGGAGTGGAGTGGGTTCTCAATGGGTTCGTCTAGAAACCCGTAACCCTGGAGGAGGAGAGAGGGTGTTAGAGCTTTAGGAGGGACTCTCCGGGACAGGAGTGGAGTGGGGTTCTCAATGGGTTCGTCTAGAAACCCGTAACCCTGGGAGGAGGAGAGGGGTGTTAGAGCTTTAGAAGGGACTCTCCGGGACAGGAGTGGAGTGGGTTCTCAATGGGTTCGTCTAGAAACCCGTAACCCTGGAGGAGGAGAGAGGGTGTTAGAGCTTTAGAAGGGACTCTCCGGGACAGGAGTGGAGTGGGTTCTCAATGGGTTCGTCTAGAAACCCGTAACCCTGGGGGAGGAGGAGAGGGTGTTAGAGCTTTAGAAGGGACTCTCCGGGACAGGAGTGGAGTGGGGTTCTCAAATGGGTTCGTCTAGAAACCCGTAACCCTGGAGGAGGAGGGTTAGAGCTGAGAGGGACCCAGGAGTGGAGTGGGGTTAGATGGGTAGCTTTAGGAGGGTACTCTCCGGGACAGGAGTGGAGTGGGTTCTCAATGGGTTCGTCTAGAAACCCGTAACCCTGGGGAGGAGAGGGTGTTAGAGCTTAGGAAGGGACTCTCCGGGACAGGAGTGGAGTGGGTTCTCAATGGGTTCGTCTAGAAACCCGTAACCCTGGGGGAGGAGGAGAGGGTGTTAGAGCTTTAGAAGGGACTCTCCGGGACAGGAGTGGAGTGGGTTCTCAATGGGTTCGTCTAGAAACCCGTAACCCTGGAGAGGAGAGGGTGTTTAGAGCTTTAGAAGGGACTCTCCGGGACAGGAGTGGAGTGGGGTTCTCAATGGGTTCGTCTAGAAACCCGTAACCCTGGAGGAGGAGAGGGTGTTAGAGCTTTAGGAAGGGACTCTCCGGGACAGGAGTGGAGTGGGTTCTCAATGGGTTCGTCTAGAAACCCGTAACCCTGGAGGAGGAGAGGGTGTTAGAGCTTTAGGAGGGACTCTCCGGGACAGGAGTGGAGTGGGTTCTCAATGGGTTCGTCTAGAAACCCGTAACCCTGGGGAGGAGAGGGTGTTAGAGCTTTAGAAGGGACTCTCCGGGGACAGGAGTGGAGTGGGTTCTCAATGGGTTCGTCTAGAAACCCGTAACCCTGGAGGAGGAGAGGGTGTTAGAGCTTTAGAAGGGACCGTACCGGAGGAGGGAGGGGTTGTCAAAGGCGTACCTCGGAGAGGTGGAGGGCTTATGGGTTTAGAAAGGGACCTGGGGGTTAAGGGTTCGGTTGACGAACCCCGGGAACGGGTGAGGTTAGAGGAGTTGGGCTTGAGGGACTTCCTGGGGGGAGGTAAGGCCTGGGGAGACCCGGACGGGGTGGAGGGATGAGGCTCTAGGAACGGATGATGGGAAGGTTTTGAAGCGTACTGGGGATCGTAGGAACTAGAGGGGTTCGAAGGAGGGTTGTTAACTAACGGGACGTCAGAACGAGGGTGGGAGTGTGTTGGACTTGGGAGGATCGGACCGGAGGAGGGGTTCAAGGATCTAAACCCGCCGGAGGGGAAGGTGTAGAGCTTGGGTGAGGGTGTGCAGGGTGAAACCTAATGGGGTGAGAAGGTAAGTTGGAGAGGAAGGGTCTGGGACAGGAGTGGAGGGTCTCAAGGGTTCGTGACCCGTACCTAGGGTGAGAAGGGGTTAGAGGCTTACTTTAGAAGGGACTCTCCCGGGACAGGAGTGGAGTGGGTTCTCAATGGGTTCGTTCTAGAACAACCCGTAACCCTGGGGGAGGAGAGGAGGGTGTTAGCGCTTTAGAAGGGACTATCTCGGACAGGAGTGGAGTGGGTTCTCAATGGGTTTCGTCTAGAAACCCGTAACCCTGGAGGAGGAGAGGGTGTTAGAGCTTTTAGAAGGGCCTCCTTCCGGGACAGGAGTGGAGTGGGTTCTCAATGGGTTCGTTAGAAACCGTAACCCTGGAGAGGAGAGGGTGTGTAGAGCTTTCGGAAGGGACTCTCCGGGACAGGAGTGGAGGAGTGGGTTCTCACTGGGTTCGTCTAGAAACCAGTAACCCTGGAGGAGGAGAGGGTGTTAGCGCTTTAGGAGGGACTCTCCGGGACAGGAAGTGGAGTGGGTTCTCCCCAACTGGGTTCGTCTCGAAACCGTAAACCTGGAGGAGGAGAGGGTGTTAGAGCTTTTAGACGGACTCTCCGGGACAGGAGTGGAGTGGGTTCTCAATGGGTTCGTCTAGAAACCCGTAACCTGGAGAGGAGAGGGGTTAGAGCTTTAGAAGGGACTTCTCCGGGGCACAGGAGTGAGTGGGGTTCTCAATGGGTTCGTCTAGAAACCCGTAACCCGGAGACCGAGGAGAGGGTGTTTAGAGCTTTAGAAGGACTCTCCGGGACAGGAGTGGAGTGGAGTTCTCAATGGGTTCGTTCTAGAAACCCGTAACCCTGGAGGAGGAGCGGGGTTGTGGTTAGAGCTTTAGAAGGGACTCTCCGGGACAGGAGTGGAGTGGGTTCTCAATGGGTTCGTCTAGAAACCCGTAACCCTGGAGGAGGAGAGGGTGTTAGAGCTTTAGAAGGGACTCTCCGGGACAGGAGTGGAGTGGGTTCTCAATGGGTTCGTCTAGAAACCCGTAACCCTGGAGGAGGAGAGGGTGTTAGAGCTTTAGGAGGGACTCTCCGGGACAGGAGTGGAGTGGGTTCTCAATGGGTTCGTCTAGAAACCCGTAACCCTGGAGGAGGAGAGGGTGTTAGAGCTTTAGAAGGGACTCTCCGGGACAGGAGTGGAGTGGGTTCTCAATGGGTTCGTCTAGAAACCCGTAACCCTGGAGGAGGAGAGGGTGTTAGAGCTTTAGGAAGGGACTCTCCGGGACAGGAGTGGAGTGGGTTCTCAATGGGTTCGTCTAGAAACCCGTAACCCTGGAGGAGGAGAGGGTGTTAGAGCTTTAGAAGGGACTCTCCGGGACAGGAGTGGAGTGGGTTCTCAATGGGTTCGTCTAGAAACCCGTAACCCTGGAGGAGGAGAGGGTGTTAGAGCTTTTAGGAAGGGACTCTCCGGGACAGGAGTGGAGTGGGTTCTCAATGGGTTCGTCTAGAAACCCGTAACCCTGGGGAGGAGAGGGTGTTAGAGCTTTAGAAGGGACTCTCCGGGACAGGAGTGGAGTGGGTTCTCAATGGGTTCGTCTAGAAACCCGTAACCCTGGAGGAGGAGAGGGTGTTAGAGCTTTAGAAGGGACTCTCCGGGACAGGAGTGGAGTGGGTTCTCAATGGGTTCGTCTAGAAACCCGTAACCCTGGAGGAGGAGAGGGTGTTAGAGCTTTAGGAGGGACTCTCCGGGACAGGAGTGGAGTGGGTTCTCAATGGGTTCGTCTAGAAACCCGTAACCCTGGAGGAGGAGAGAGGGTGTTAGAGCTTTAGAAGGGACTCTCCGGGACAGGAGTGGAGTGGGTTCTCAATGGGTTCGTCTAGAAACCCGTAACCCTGGAGGAGGAGAGGGTGTTAGAGCTTTAGGAGGGACTCTCCGGGACAGGAGTGGAGTGGGTTCTCAATGGGTTCGTCTAGAAACCCGTAACCCTGGAGAGGAGGAGAGGGTGTTAGAGCTTTAGGAGGGACTCTCCGGGACAGGAGTGGAGTGGGTTCTCAATGGGTTCGTCTAGAAACCCGTAACCCTGGAGAGGAGGAGAGGGTGTTAGAGGTTTAGAAGGGACTCTCCGGGACAGGAGTGGAGTGGGTTCTCAATGGGTTCGTCTAGAAACCCGTAACCCTGGGGGAGGAGAGGGTGTTAGAGCTTTAGAAGGGACTCTCCGGGACAGGAGTGGAGTGGGTTCTCAATGGGTTCGTCTAGAAACCCGTAACCCTGGAGGAGGAGAGGGTGTTAGAGCTTTAGGAGGGACTCTCCGGGACAGGAGTGGAGTGGGTTCTCAATGGGTTCGTCTAGAAACCCGTAACCCTGGGAGAGGAGAGGGTGTTAGAGCTTTAGAAGGGACTCTCCGGGACAGGAGTGGAGTGGGTTCTCAATGGGTTCGTCTAGAAACCCGTAACCCTGGAGGAGGAGAGGGTGTTAGAGCTTTAGAAGGGACTCTCCGGGACAGGAGTGGAGTGGGTTCTCAATGGGTTCGTCTAGAAACCCGTAACCCTGGAGGAGGAGAGGGTGTTAGAGCTTTAGGAGGGACTCTCCGGGACAGGAGTGGAGTGGGTTCTCAATGGGTTCGTCTAGGAACCCGTAACCCTGAAGAGGAGGAGAGAGGGTGTTAGAGCTTTAGGAGGGACTCTCCGGGACAGGAGTGGAGTGGGTTTTCAATGGGTTCGTCTAGGAACCCGTAACCCTGGAGGAGAGAGGGTGTTAGAGCTTTAGGAGGGACTCTCCGGGACAGGAGTGGAGTGGGTTTTCAATGGGTTCGTCTAGAAACCCGTAACCCTGGAGGAGGAGAGGGTGTTAGAGCTTTAGGAGGGACTCTCCGGGACAGGAGTGGAGTGGGTTTTCAATGGGTTCGTCTAGGAACCCGTAACCCTGGAGGAGGAGAGGGTGTTAGAGCTTTAGGAGGGACTCTCCGGGACAGGAGTGGAGTGGGTTTTCAATGGGTTCGTCTAGGAACCCGTAACCCTGGAGGAGAGAGGGTGTTAGAGCTTTAGGAGGGACTCTCCGGGACAGGAGTGGAGTGGGTTTTCAATGGGTTCGTCTAGAAACCCGTAACCCTGGAGGAGGAGAGGGTGTTAGAGCTTTAAAAGGGACTCTCCGGGACAGGAGTGGAGTGGGTTCTCAATGGGTTCGTCTAGGAACCCGTAACCCTGGAGGAGGAGAGGGTGTTAGAGCTTTAGGAGGGACTCTCCGGGACAGGAGTGGAGTGGGTTTTCAATGGGTTCGTCTAGAAACCCGTAACCCTGGAGGAGGAGAGGGTGTTAGAGCTTTAAAAGGGACTCTCCGGGACAGGAGTGGAGTGGGTTCTCAATGGGTTCGTCTAGAAACCCGTAACCCTGGAGAGGAGGAGAGGGTGTTAGAGCTTTAGGAGGGACTCTCCGGGACAGGAGTGGAGTGGGTTCTCAATGGGTTCGTCTAGAAACCCGTAACCCTGGAGGAGGAGAGGGTGTTAGAGCTTTAAAAGGGACTCTCTGGGACAGGAGTGGAGTGGGTTCTCAATGGGTTCGTCTAGAAACCCGTAACCCTGGGGGAGGAGAGGGTGTTAGAGCTTTAGGAGGGACTCCCCGGGACAGGAGTGGAGTGGGTTCTCAATGGGTTCGTCTAGAAACCCGTAACCCTGAAGGAGGAGAGGGTGTTAGAGCTTTAGGAGGGACTCTCCGGGACAGGAGTGGAGTGGGTTTTCAATGGGTTCGTCTAGAAACCCGTAACCCTGGAGGAGGAGAGGGTGTTAGAGCTTTAGGAGGGACTCTCTGGGACAGGAGTGGAGTGGGTTCTCAATGGGTTCGTCTAGAAACCCGTAACCCTGGGGGAGGAGAGGGTGTTAGAGCTTTAGGAGGGACTCCCCGGGACAGGAGTGGAGTGGGTTCTCAATGGGTTCGTCTAGAAACCCGTAACCCTGAAGGAGGAGAGGGTGTTAGAGCTTTAGGAGGGACTCTCCGGGACAGGAGTGGAGTGGGTTTTCAATGGGTTCGTCTAGAAACCCGTAACCCTGAAGAGGAGGAGAGAGGGTGTTAGAGCTTTAGGAGGGACTCTCCGGGACAGGAGTGGAGTGGGTTTTCAATGGGTTCGTCTAGGAACCCGTAACCCTGGAGAGGAGGAGAGGGTGTTAGTCAACAATGGAGGAGAGGGTGTTTGTGAAGTAATCCCCATTCAGAATTTAGTACGGATAATTCTTGATTCACGCCACAGATAGCGGGGCGAATAAGGCTTTTTTGCGGTGCGAATAACGGGGCGAATACAGATATTCGCCGGCTATTCACGGCGTTTTAGAATATGGTCCAAAAATTTATTTTTCTTAGTTTGAAACGTGTTTCAGTTTCTTTTTTTCCAATTTTTGTACACATAATTGTCCTCTTTAGCAACTACTATGGTTCACAAAACCAACGCGGAGGAGCCCCTGGGGAAAGAGCTCCCTACAACACCAACAAACCTGACGCCAACCCGTCCGAGTCAATCCACAGAACAGCAAGTAAGAATTCTTAGGTTCTACTTCAAAACTACCTTCCTAGTTTAGTTTAACGATGTGTCCCTGATGTGTCCTCAAAGTGTCTTCAAAGTGTCCACAAACTCGTATCGTATATTATACCAAAACTAATTGAAATTAGTAGGCCGGAAAGGTTGCCTTAAGATTTGAGCTACCTTAGGCACCGTAACTTTCACGGGGTATAGACAGGGTACAGATGCTTCGTTTATCTTCGAAAGGGAATGTACCGGTGCCAAAGGTAGCTCAAATCTTAAGGCAACCTTTCCGGCCTACTAATTTCAATTAGTTTTGGTATAATCTGCATCATTTTGGGGATTTTTTATCCATGTAGATTTAGTAGAATAGGTACAGAGAGGTTAGTATCGCGAAATTGAGAAATTTTCATTTTTGACGTCATTTTGACGTCATAAAATGACGTCACGACGTTGTAACGTCAAAATTATGATGTCATATTATCGGGCCCACTTAGATGAAGATACTGACCAAGTTTGAGATCGATTGGATGAGATTTAAGTCCGCTATAGCGAAAAACCCATAAAGTCATATCTGTTTTTAAACAGTCATTGTAAAATTTTGAGATATAATATAACTCTTTAGGTAGCACTGCTTGTACAACTTATAACACTGGGCAGTGTTATAAGTGAAAACTTATAACACTGCCCAGTTATACATGAAAACTTATAACACTGCTGCACTTCGAACTCCACTGTTTCTGTCACACTTAAAAACCGTTAGAAAGATAAACGTGTACGAACTCCCTCTCTCTCTCTCTCTTTCTTTATGTCACACTCTCAAGCCGTTGCAGCACCGTGATCAAGATAACAGTTACGAACTCCCGGACCCACACATTCTTTATCTCTCTCACTCTCACTAATCTCTCACTCTGTACCTATATCAGGCGTTATCTTATCTCTGCCTGCTACCATATCATGAATTCGCTCTAGATTGTTACGCACTAAAGTGTCTCTCACTCTTGTTTAAAAAAATTTACAATGCAATTTTATTATGCCTGTTTTCGTTGTACCTGACGTCAACAATAATGTCCCAGATTCTTACACTTTTAGACCTCGCAGGCTCGGTCAAAAAGTAAAACTACATCACTCGCAGGCTCGTGAGGTAGTTAGACTTAGTGGCACTCGCAGGATCGTGCACTAAAGTACAAGAATCTGCCTCGACCTATGGTCTCGGATCATTATTGTTGTACTTATAACACTCGACCTTCGGTCTCGTGTTATAAGTTTTCAGGTACAACTTATAGGCATAATAAAATCCTACATAACACTTCCGACGCGTTTTAAGACTCTTATACATCTATTTTTGAAAATTCGCGTTATAGTTTCTGAAAGTTCAGACAATTCTCTTTCCGTGATTTAGTCTTCGTTTTTCGATTAGAATCCATTTTCAGGGTGTAAATTGAGCTCAAAGAATTTTGGTCTGAGTCTGAAAAATGACGATCTTAAGACGTTCTGTACGACGTTCCTGGCGATGAAAACGGACCCCACTACGACTAATGCACACACATCCAGTAGATCTACCAGCTGTGAAAAGATGAAGTCTCTATCTCTTTTCGTTTGGCGTCACATTCACTTATAAAAAGCGTCTCTCCTATGCGCGTACGCGCGCGCGCATGCCTGTTACACTGAATTTAGGGCAAATGGGACCTGTCTGTAACTTCGGTTCCAGATGAGATAGAGACTTGAAATTTTGAACTTGAGTCAAAGACCCCAAGCCGGGTATACATTCCAAATTTCAAGTCAAACGGATGAAAGAGAGCCACGCTATAGCCTTTTGAAATCTGGGTTTTCAGCCAAAACACCCATAAAACGTATAACTGCGTTTCTGGCGGCACTTTTTTTGGGGAGGGGGAATGGCAACCTTTGCGCTTGCCAGCGCAGTGATTATCGACTCATATTTCCAGATCAGGTTAGACAGGGGAGGCCACCATGAGGCCATGATGGCTATGCTCCAAACCATACTGACTCGTATAGAGAAAGTCGAGGAAAAGATTGGACGGCTGGAGACCAGCGTCTCTCCAGGACCAAATAACTCCTGCCAGCGTCCTTCTGCTCCCACATGTCAGTGCCACTACCAGCACCCTCCTACATGCCACTACCAGCACCCTCCCCCGACACACCAACCACAACCACCTCCTACATGCCAGCCGCCCATGGTAGCTGCTGTAACTAAGAAGAGGAAGAGAAGTGGTTAGTTGTACAATGCCCTTCTCTCCCAATCTCTCTCTATAATTCTTTCTCATAAATTTCCCGTTTAGACTCTAAATTAGAGTACGATCCGGTAGCCGCGGATGAGGAAGAGGTAAAGCTGATGAAAGAATGGTTAAAGTTAAACACCATCACCTCGTCAAGCCGGATAAGGTTAGTTTGTAAGTGACATGTGTCTTCATCGAATTACCGGGGTGCCGGGTATATCGTGGTCCGACTGTACTTTGCATATTTATGATACATTTCAACGAGATACGGGTACCATGCTCAAGAGAATTGTTGAATTATGTTAACTACCTTCAATTTATCTTTTAGGTCGCTGTTCCTATCTCGGTTCTCGCGTGAATCTACAGATTACAGTTATCTATTCACGGAGAATGCCAATGCGGTAAGGCCTGGTCGAACACCCTATCCCCGTGAGATCACCGATAGCATGATAAAGGTATTTGTCATGAATTCTAACCCTCCTTTACATTTGCGTGAAACAGAGTCTAGCTAGGCAATAAGGTATATAATTGGAGAGAGACAGAGAAAAAACAGAGGGGAAGATCAAGAGTGACTCAGTGACCCTGTCAGGCCAACGCTCTGACCACAGTTCTCGCACGCTCCGAGAATAGGGTCAGGCCAATGCTCTGACAGCAGTGACAGCAGTGACCTCGTCATTTTTCCTTTCTTTACTAGGTATAAGAAGTGTTAAATATTTGCATTCGCAGGCCATTAGTGAGGTGGAAGAAAGGCCAGCGGGTGAGGTGAAACAAAACCTATTGAGTTTAATAAAAAACTTGAGGATACCCGCAATGAGGCCACGAAGTTGCATCGACAATCTTGACATATAATTTTTAAAGTGAGAGTGGACAGAAAGCTATGATCCTGAGAGTAATGGAGGTTGTAAGGGACGGCAACCTGAGTAGAATGCTGTTTTGGGCATCTCCAACCGACCACAGCTGCCTGAGTTATATTTGGCACTTGCGCCCACGCGACGCAACGTAGGGCGCCAATAAATTTCACATTAACCTGCACGGCGTCAAAAAGCCGCGCAAAAATGAGCTACAAAAAGTTTTAAAATTTTTTTTTGAAATTTTTTTTTCGAGTTTTTTAAGTTTTCAAAAAACTTTTCATGGCTCGAGCTAAAAAGTTTTTAAATGTTCTACAATCCCTTCGAATACCTCAGCATGCAGCCCTATCGTTAAAAGGGGCCGGCGGCGTATGCTAAGCATGACTGTACAAGTGATACAGCCTATCGCGGTGAGCAGCGTATTATACACTGTCTATACTACTACAAAAAGTTGACATGTCCCCTTGGGTTGCATTGAAAGGACCTCTTGAAACTCTTTGATTTATATAGGATGAATCCCCTGAACCTTTTGACTAGACTGTCCACCGATTCAATTTCGTTTTTTGCTAAGAGCTGCTTGTCTTGAGATGTGCTGTTTAGTCCAGCAGTCATCAAGTTGTGTGAAAATGTTCCCCGTTAACTTTTTGGTAGGTTGCAACTGTCGTCCGCATGTCAGAGGATACCCTTCAATCATTCTGCTATCTCTCCTTTTTGATGAATATCCTACCGCCCGTGGAACCCACTCCGGGCGTAATCATAATATGGGTGCCTCGCAGCTTGTTTATTGGTGCAATAATTGGTTAGCAATAATTGAGCACTGTTTTATTTCTCGTCTACCGATTTTTTCAAACGGCTCAAACAAAACCCTAACCAGCTTCGACCGCCAAAATTGTTAACTCTGGAAGGCAACCAATCTTTTAATCCCCCGCTCACTTCCCCAAATTCCCTGACTATGTCCCCAAGCCTGGAGGGGACCAACTGTACGTTCCTCCCTCTGACTCTGAAGAAGAGGAACAAGGCCTGCCCGAAGAGAGCGATGGTGAAGCTGATGATGAAGACGATGAAGATAATGGTCCATGTCAGTGTGGGAATTGTCCCACTTTCAGAATAGATGGCGCTAATATTTGCTGTAGTGAATTTGACATGGAGGTAGAGTTATGTGTTACGGAGAAACCAACACTCCGGAAACTTTTAACTGACCCTGAGGCCATGTCGCTGATATCATTTCGGTATGATAAGGAGTTCAAGCGACCGAAAGAGTCAGACATAGCGAATTGGAATTCCTTAATGCGGCTCACCGGATATGGCATGGCCCTAGATATGCTGAAACTGCGAAACTGCCCCCGCACCAAACTTCCCTCGTGCCTAGTGAGTTTAGTGAGGGATTTGTTCCCCGATCCTTCTGGGAAGTATATTGGCTTCAAAGAAGCATCGAGACCGCCAAGGAAATACTAAGTCAACAAACGGACCCCGCAAATGAACTGCAAATTGGTTTAAGCTTGCGAATAAGCTGATGGACTATAATACAAGCAAATTTCTTCTTAATTTATTAATTCTGGGAACGGGGTTATCTATTTCATATAACTTAAATTTATTTTTAACCAACAAGGGAATTTTTTTAACAAAGCATTTTTTACTAATTGTTAAAGAATTTATTAACTTATCTGAGAGGAAAACGTCTTGGAGGATTGGCACACTAAACGTCCACTCAATTATGAATAAGACGTCAGGTGTAATTACACACTTGGAGGAAAAAGGATGCGACATCTGCTTGGTACAGGAGACTTATCTGAAACAGAGTGACACAGCTAAACTTCAGGAGATCAGAGACTATGGTTGGAATATCTTCTCCTCGCCTAGAGCGGAACGTTCAGGAGGTGGAATTGGGATCTTGTACAGGGATGGTGTCAAGTTGAAATACACTCCGGTAAAAGCAAAGTTTAAATCGTTTCAAGTCCAGGAGGCCCTTATTGGAGGAGGAAAAGATGTGACGAGGCTGTGCAATATCTATAGACCTCCGTATACTGGCAAGGCACGGTTTACGGAAGCCCAGTTCTTGGATGAGTTTACTGATTATTTGTCAGAGTTGGTCTGCAAAACGGGGAACCCTATCCTGATGGGGGACTTTAACTTCCAGGTTCAAGACACTCAGAACTTCTATGCGAAGAAGTTGCTTGGACTACTTGACTCTCTTGGATTTGATCAGCGGGTCCCACTACAACCTACTCATGTTCGTGGTGGTACTTTGGATCTGCTTCTCTGCCAAAAAGACAGATATTCTAAGGTTCAATCAGTTGAAGTATTTCCTGACGGAACGACCGTAAGGTGAGAATCCTTGCTACGCCTTTTATAGTTTGGGCCGGGGCTTATGTCTCCCTTCAAAAGGAGCATTAGTGTCTAAAGACTGCATTATGCGGAGAACTATACCTGGAAGTCAGTGGAGTTGGTCTCGAGCATGGTCCCGTAGTGTCCCCAGCAACGGAGATGTCCCCTGGGCGACCAAGCTGGCACCAGGTCTCCTCCCTCTAGAGCAAGGATTCAGTGAGTACCCCTCACAGGAACACTGGCAATAGAGGGGGGGGCCAGGAGCCACAAGTGAAGCCAGGGGGACAGATCTGAGGCAGGTGCACGCTGCGGGGCCGGTGAGAGGCGGACCCCCACAGGCATACCAACAACTATACCTGGAAGTCAGTGGAGTTGGTCTCGAGCATGGTCCCGTAGTGTCCCCAGCAACGGAGATGTCCCCTGGGCGACCAAGCTGGCACCAGGTCTCCTCCCTCTAGAGCAAGGATCCAGTGAGTACCCCTCACAGGAACACTGGCAATAGAGGGGGGGCCAGGAGCCACAAGTGAAGCCGGGGGGACAGATCTGAGGCAGGTGCACGCTGCGGAGCTGGTGAGAGGCTGACCCCCACAGGCATACCAACAACCGACATTTTGAGCGTGACCAGTGGAGGGGGCCCCGGGACGAGGCCCAGTGGCGGCACCTGCGCTGAGAAGGCACCCTCAGGCGACCAAGTGGGATACCAGGACTCCGTGAGAGATCAGGTACCCCAAGTGACGCCAGTGGGAGCAATCTTGGCGCGGGAGCATACCACGGGGTCAGTCCAGGGAACCGTCAACACAGGTACACACCCAAACCCATTAAAACAATATAGTTATGGCTAGAGCAAGAATCCAGTGAGAATCTCTCACAGGAACGCTGGCAATAGACTCAACTAAAACTAACGACTAGAGCAAGAATCCAGTGAGAATCTCTCACAGGAACGCTGGCAATAGTCATGACCAAAACCAACGTCACCCGGCACACAACAAGGATCCAATGTGAAGTTACATTCACATAGGAATACTAGTTGCTGCCGGAATGACAAAACCACCCCCTCTTGGCCAGTAACAAGGATCCAGAGTAATGCCACCCAGTGGTACACGCTCGTGGAACACTAGTTACAAACCAAACGAGGTAGAACCAATAGTGAATTATCCTTATCTGAAAGCAAAAGTCCAGTGTTGACGTCACTCAGTGAACCCTACACAAGGAAATTTTGCCTGATGTACAGGAAACATTCTCTCACCCACCCTACTTTCTGCTAGCATGATGGATCCCTCATGGAAAATCCCGAAACTACCAGAACAGAAAGAGTTAACAACAAGTATGTAGTGTACTCTCTTGACGGAGCCAATCTCTGACCTGAAGCACCTTGGTGGTGACGGGAGCGAGATGGCGACGACAGGAGGGTTCGTGCAGTAACGCGCCGTGACCGCCCTACTACCAAATAGGATTGGTTATGGCGCTAGCTGAGCGCGCACTACACTGATAACACCATGTCACCTTGTCTGATCCTCTCCTCTATCTCTCTAACCTGTCCCCTCCTCCAGAGGGGAGAGTATTAAAGAGTGAAAGAGGAGAAGGATAAGGAGAAGGCACGATATCTCAAGCTTTAGCTCTATACCGGTCTCTACACATCTCAACACCACCATCCCCGCTATCTGCCCCATGGGAAGATAGTGGGAAGGAGGAGTAGAAATATGGTAGCCACCGGACAGTCAGTATTACTTCTCATACTTTTAGGCTGTAGGGGTGATTTACTGTCGTCCCCCAGGTCACGGAGCCTTAATACCATGACCATGAGGCAGTTCATATCTCCTTTTTATGTTAGGGCATTTCATTACTGCTCCTGCTCCCACCGTATTCTATGGGTGATCATTGTTTCTCATTTATTTCCACTCCGAGTGAGAACTCTCACTCTACTCAACATCAAGATACAGGTGGAGCACTCTCCCCACAACCTCAAACACAACCCCTCCGTTCAGCCCAAAACCCACTTAAGAATTCCGTCCACAACGGAAACGCTAAAGCAGGTAATGGCGCTCATAATGGAAACCCAGCCCAAATCCTAATTAAGAATTCCGTCCAAAACGGAAACGCTGAAGCAGGAAATGGTGCTCGGAAAGGGAAAACAACACAAAATCGTCTAGCCCGCAAACCGAAAGAGAATTCCGCCCCAACCGGAAACGCTCAAAAGGGAAACGGTGCAAAAACGGTAGAAACAAATCCTCCGCCAAAGACTTCCTCTGACACCCGGAAACGGGGACAGATTAGGGTGACCCAGATCAACCTAAACAAAAGTCCTGACGCGTGGGATGACATCATATCCTCAAAACTAACCCAATCCGAAGTGATTCTGGTCCAAGAACCACCTTTGATTGGAAAACAAAAGAGAATAAAATCTAGCAATGGGTACACGGCGGTCTATGACAAGACCGCTGAAAGGCCCAGAGCAGGGATTATGATTCACAAAAACATATCTAAGCATGTGTTCCTCCTAAACAGTCTAACTGATGGAGACACAGTCACAATTCTCCTGAAATTGGGAAATAAGGCCTCTATTCTCAGCTCCATTTATATGGGCAGAGGAATGGAATGCCCTCCTCCTAAGTTCAAAGAGATAGTTGATTACGCAAAGATAAACAACCACGCCCTAGTCCTAGGATCGGACGTAAATGCCCACAGCACAGCCTGGGGGAGTGTGCGATTCGATCCAGAAGGAACAACTAGAGGTGAAGCTCTCCTAGACAAAATAATACAAGAAGATTTGCATATCTCGAATGTAAATAATGCAATAACGTTTGATAATGGCAGATGGGAGAACGTAATCGACCTAACCATAACAAACAACTCAGCAGTCGACTCTATAAGAGAATGGCAAACCATCAAAGGAGCATGTCGGTCAGACCACGTCCCCATCACATTCGTCATGGGCGACATGGACGGCAGAGACATTCGCACCTTTCAAAACATAAAGAAAACAAATTGGGGCCAATATCGTGAAATAGCAATCAGTGAAATGGAGAAAAGTAAAACTCTAAATTCAGAAATCAATACGATGGAAGAATTAGAAGAGGCTACCAAAACCATAACTGAAATCATGATAACGGCATACCAAAAAACCACTCCGACAACATACGTTTCATCTCAAATTAAAGACCCGCCGTGGCTCACGGAGGAGGTCGAAAAGGCGAGACTAGAAATGTTAGATAAACTTGAGATAGCTCAAGACACCAAAATGCAAAAAGACTGGGCCCTTGCCAGAGCTGCTAGAAACAGCCACAGCAAGATACGAGTATATTCCAAGAGAAAATGCTGGAAAGCATGGACGGAAGAACTCGACGCCTTTTCTGATGCACAAAAAATAAGCCATGTCATTAAAACCAGTGAAGGTTGTAAACTGAACTGTGTAAACGACAAAAACGGCAACATAACAAGCTCTCCGAAGGAAACATTGCTAGCAATGGCAGACGTCCACTTCGGAGACCACAACATCACAAGACCATCAACCCAAGACTATGACAAGATCGGTCGCGGGAAATGGTCTAATGAAAGAACATTCTCAACAACACGCATCATTAAAGCCCTACGCGAATTCAGGCCCCTAACTGCAGCGGGCCCGGATAGCATAAGGCCAATAATGATGCAGAAAATAGCCGATACTTTTGCGAAATACTTCGCAAAAATCGTAACAGCATCTTATGAACTAGGAAAAACTCCAACACTATGGCAGGAAGCGGAAGCAATCTACCTACCCAAACCAGGGAAAGGAGATTACCGCCAGCCAAAATCATTCCGAACGATAACCCTGGCATCCAACCTTCAGAAACTTGCTGAAAGGTTGGTGCTATGGCACATCGAAGCGGATCAAAAAGTCCACAAAAAACTCAATAAATCCCAATACGGCTTCAAGAGGGGGGTCTCTACCGAGACAGCCCTCCACAAAGTAGTAAGGAAAATTGAGAAGACCCTAATGAACCAAGGCATAGCGTTGGGCACTTTCCTCGACATCGAGGGAGCGTTCGACAACGTTGCCTTTAAAGCTATCGAAAGAGCACTCCACGCCAAACTCCGTGATAAACGGACAGTTGACTGGATAATGTTCACAATCACCAACCGAAAGGTAACAACAAAACTGCTGGGAGAATCATTAACGATCATGGTAACGAGAGGGTGCCCCCAAGGCGGCATACTCTCTCCATTCTTATGGAACCTAGTCATGGATGATCTTCTCAACCACAGTAAAAAGGAAATACCAGGTGACCTACAGGGATTCGCCGATGACCTAAGTCTCCTGGTAACAACAACAATGCCCCCCTCCAAGGCAGGCCCCTCGGTGGATATTCTTCCACTAAGGGACGCTACTCAAAAGGGCTTGACGGCAATCAATAAGTGGTGCAAGACAGTGGGACTTAAGCTTAGTGCTCTAAAGTCCCATATTGTTATCTTCACCCATCGGCAAAACGTTAAAATCAATGACCCGATCAAAATCGGGGGAAACTCCATAAACACCGTGAGCTCCACCAAATTCCTTGGTCTTACCCTAGACAGCAAGTTGAATTGGAACGAGCACATTGTGAAACAAATAAAGAAATGCAAAAACATCCTAATGCAGTGTAGAAGAGTTGTAGGCCCCACGTGGGGACTTAACCCAAAGACCGCATCCTGGATATACACAACAATAGTCCGACCAGCTCTTTCCTATGGAGCAATGGTATGGGCAAACGCCATGCTCAAACTCCAAAGAATGGCGCTTAAGATGGTTGCGGGGGCCCTCCCCACGACCCCAGCGACAGCATTGGACAAGATTACAAACACGACACCAATAACAGAACATCTTAGATTCTGTGCGGTGAAAACAGCATACACTCTGATGGCCACAGGGCAGTGGGAAGGCCCAGTAAAATCAGACCTGAAAAACCCCAAGAAGTTCACATCCCACGCCAACACTGTGAACAAAACACTAAGATCCTTACCGTCTGAGTGGACACACGATCTAACCACCCCTGTACTTTCCCTAGACAGGGATTTCCTAACGGAGATCCCGGACAGGGGGAGTTACAGGGAGGTGGAAAGTGAGTTCACTACCGTTATATACACGGATGGATCAAAAATAAACGACAATGCGGGAGCTGGACTCACCATCTGGAAAGATGGAGAAGAAACAACCCAAAAGTCATTTAACCTAGGCCCGCACATATCAGTGCCAGCCTCAGAAATGTTTGCCATACAACAAGCAACACAAACCCTGCTGGACAGCGGAACTGCTAACGAGCGGGTCCTAATAAACTGCGACAGCCAGGGTACCATAAAAAGCCTAGACACCACCACGTCCAGGTCAAAAACCACATTGAAAACAATATCAAACCTCAACACCCTATCAATTTGGAACAACGTCACAGTAAGATGGATCCCAGCCCACCAAGGGCACCACGGGAACGAACTTGCTGACGCTTTGGCCAAAAAGGGTGCTCAAAATACTTCAGAAGAAACCCTAATCCCAATCCCCAAAGCTGCAGCATATGCAGCCCTAAGGAACAAGATTAAAACCGGTAACAGGAATATATCTAACCACATGGACATGATATGGGCTGACCGATTTGGGAAATCTCTGAAAAACATGACTAGAAGTAATCTAAGAGCTGCCACGCACCTTCTCACGGGACATGGCAATCTAAACTACCATATGAAAAAACTGAAAAAAGTCAACACCACAACCTGCAACCTGTGTGGGATGGAGGACGAAACTGTCAAACACGTACTCACAGAATGCCCACTACTGTGGAAACTTCGACAAGAAGTATTCGATAAACTGTGCGTGACTTTGGACGACATAAGACACCACCTGCCCTTCCAAAAAACCGTCACGTTTTACCGAAGGGCGGAGAAACTACTACACCCCGAGGACCCTCACCCGTCCTCTAGGTAGAAAACACCACGACTCCAAGAAGTACACCCCAGAAACCTCGAATTTCTGGTCGGGGTACCTCAAGGCTGGGGAACGTAACCATTGTGCTACATCCCTTCATCTCAGCCCCTCACGGGGCTGAGACAGCCTCTACGAAGAAGAAGAAAGAAGAAGACGGAACGACCTCTGATCATTTTCTTGTATTGGCGGAGCTGTGTATTGAAACTGTAGCAAGTGAATACAAGACTCGTGAAAAAGTGGACATGTACAGAGATTTCAAGGCTGTTGATATTGAAATACTTCGATGTGCTTTTAGGAGTGTGGATTGGAGTGAAGCGATGGAATCTGGATCAGCTGAGGAGGTTTTGTGTATTTATATGAGGAAACTTGAGGAACTTGTGGATAGGACTGTCCCGTTGAAGAGGAGAAAGAAGAGAGGAGCTAAGCTGAGGCCATGGAGAGATAATCCAGAGGTGCGTCAAGTTCTTCGTCAGCGGCGGAATGCTGAGCGAGCCTGGGAGAACAATAAAACCAGCGTCACGAAGAAGCAGTTCAATGAACTCAAGAGGCAGTTTGGGCGTGTTGACAAGGAAGCGAGGACGAACTACGTCAAGGAAGACTTGGAGGAGTCCAGAGATGACCCCAAAGCACTTCAAAGGAAATTGAACCGTCTACTTGGTAATACTGAAACCTTTATGCCTGAAACCACAGATAAGCGGAGGTTAGCGGATGACTTTGCGGACTTCTTTGTTGGAAAAGTTGATAAAATCCGGTCTACTGTTATTGGAGAGAAGAATCTGAGGACTAAGAGGAACCCTATTCATCAGACACCCGTCTGTTGTTTTGAGGAATTTGAGGAAGTTTCCCCAGAGAAACTAAAGAGGATAATCAAAGACATGCCAGACAAGACATGTGATCTTGACCCTATACCGACTTGGTTAGTGAAGGGGTGTATGCATGAGCTAGCTCCAGTCTTGTGCAGGTTTATTAACCTATCTCTTGGATGTTCCAGTGTTCCTGAACTTCTCCAGCAAGCTTTGGTGTTTCCAACGATTAAGAACCCTTATGGCGATAAGGACACTTTGACCAATTATCGGCCAGTCTCCAACCTATCTTTTGTCTCCAAGCTTCTTGAAAAGATAGTTCTAGAGCAGCTCAACTCGTATCTTAATGAGAACGAGTTACTAAATAAGCATCAATCAGGTTACAGGGTGAATCATAGCTGTGAAACCCTACTGATGGGTATGTTTGATGATCTCCTTCGGGATATGGATGAAGGAAAGGTCGCAGGCCTCTTTCTATTAGATATGAGCGCCGCTTTTGACACAGTGGACCATGGAAAGCTGCTAGAAGTTCTTGAAGAACGGTTTGGAGTGAGGGGTTCTGTCTTGGATTGGTTCGCCAACTATCTACAAATGAGGACTTATCGGGTAAACGTGGAAGGGGAACTTTCGAGGATTGTCTCTCTGATTTGTGGAGTTCCGCAGGGTTCACTGCTTGGACCTGTGTTGTTTTTACTGTATGTGGAGGAATTGCAAGATTTGGTCAAACCGTATGGCTTAAGGATTAAACTTTATGCTGATGACTCGCAATTGTACATCAGCTTTGTTCCTACTGATGAGGAAAACTGGAAACTGGCAAAGGAGAGGACTGAGGAATGCTTGTCAAGTGTGAAAGAGTGGATGAGTGAGCACTGGCTAAAGTGCAATGAGGCAAAGACTGAATTCCTGCTGTTAGGCAAAAACAGCGCCCTGGATAAGATGGCCTATCAGCCCACGGTGGACTTTGGTGGAGTGGAGATAAGCCCAGTGGACTTTACGGGGAGTACAGGGAAAACACTAGGAGTGTTCCTTGATAGCAACCTCTCTATGGAGAGGCAAATCAACAGTGTTAAGAGGCAATGTGGTTTGTTGTTGAAGAATCTATGGCAGGTAAACCGGTGTCTAGATAGATCGACGAAGATACTCCTTGTTAAGCAGCTCATCATTTCAAGACTGGATTATTGTAATATCCTTTACCAAGGCTTACCTAAGAAGCTTCTCAACAGCCTTCAGAGAGTCTTGAACTCGTGTGTCAGATTTGTTTATGGCCTACACGGTCACCAAGACACCTACATGCCATACTTGAAAGAATTGCATGTTCTTCCTGTGGAACAACGAGTCACGTTCAAAGCATGCCTTATGGCGTACAAGATTGTACATGGATTGGCCCCTGACTACCTGCAAGATCAGGTCCCTGTTGATGATGGACTTCATGTGATCCGGGCTACTAGAGGAAATGCTTGGCCTGATGGCCTCAAGCTGAAGTACCCTAAGCTATCAAGTGTCAACGCGACTTCCAAGTTGAGAAGAAGACGTCCGTCGGTTTACCTGCCTGAAGTCTGGAATGGGCTTCCCCTTGATCTGAGAGCTGTTGAGTCTGTGGAATCTTTCAAGTCTAAGCTCAAGACTAGTCTTTTCACTGAGGCTTTTGGTGAGACTGGACTGTCCTCTTAACACTCTCCTTCTTGCTGAGGTATGTGCTCTAGCTGGTACCCGTTTTTAATTATTTTTCTGTATTTAAGCTCGTGGCGAGCAGAAGTGTGAAGCATAAATTGGGGTTTTTCATAGCACGAGTGTTTTTCTGTGTTTCCAATATACGGACTTTTAAATCATTTTTTAGAGTTCCAGGACTCTAACTCAGTCTGCTATGTAATCAGTCACCGATAGTTATGTGAGCCGATAGTAATGTGAGCCGGTGTAATTTTTCTTTATTATTTTTGTTCTATTAGGGATAAGTTGGCGAGGTCTTACCAGTATATTAACCGTTCAGATCATCCTTCAGTGACAGCAGCAGTTTCGCTGCTCTGTCCCTGTCGGATATGGGCGGAATATAAACATAGTTATTATTATTATTATTATCTTATTCCATTATCAATATGTATAACTAATCTCATTTTTATAGTTGCATGACACACATTTGTGTGTGTGTGTGTGTGTGTGTGTGTGTGTGTGTGTGTGTGTGTGTGTGTGTGTGTGTGTGTGTGTGTGTGTGTGTGTGTGTGTGTGTGTGTGTGTGTGTGTGTGTGTGTGTGTGTGTGTGTGAGAGAGAGAGAGAGAGAGAGGGGGGAAGAAAGAAAGAGATTAGTATTACCTATTTTACCAAAATGAATTGTAATTTTATGAATTTATAATAATTTTAGTATTCATGCAATTACAGATATTCCAGTGTCAGTTAATTAATCACAGTCAGACCCCGATTTACCGAGAGAATAAACTTCCCCGATATGATAGGAATTGAACAGTATTTGACCCCAATATACCGACTTACAAAGCAAACCCATTTCCCGAGCATCCCGGTAAATCGGGGTCCGACTGTTTGTCTATATATGAGTCTCTCAGTATAATATCAGTAGCCCTTCACATTATATAATGCTATTTAGGTTCACTATGTAATGCCATCGTGTGTAGTACACGGCTGCAACCGAAGAACGGGTGACAGCATCAGTCAGCTTAAACGTCCGTACCTGAGGTTCCTATCATTTCCTGATGGTGAACAAGGCGATCGTTGGTTGGAAACAATCGGGAGGAAAGATGATAAGCTAAAGCGGAAAAATATGAGCATCTGTTCTGATCATTTTCGGTGAGAATTTGTAACAAACCTAATCTGAATTGTTATTGTTTTAGCTACAGTATTCTTTTAGTACTTGAAATTATATTCCGTGACATTTCAGAGAAGAACAATATGACAAAGTTTCCCTGCTGGCAAATTTGAGGTATATCAAGAATGCCATTGAAGACAAATCCAGCTCCATTCGGCGCCCCAAGACACTAAAGCTGAAGCAGGGACAAGTACCAAGCATGTTATCAAAGTTTATCCCTGAGTGTGAGTATCTTTTAGATAACGGTATTAAAATATCTGGTCGACCTTCAGTCGACTCTAGCTCTCGTGGGGCGTATAATTTCTGCCACAGAATATTATAATAAATGGGTTTATTTAGAAGCATTTGCCATTGATGCCTATGATGAATGAACTACGCCAATTATTTTACAGATCGAGGACCGGGTACTGCTGGAAAACATGTATGGCCTACTAAAGAAGCTCTTGATTATGTCGGTATGTTTGAGTAGTTGAATATTGTACGGAATATTTCTAGTAATCCGTTTGTATACATACATACATATTCTATATTTGTGACGCTCCTCTCTGATCTCTCGTCCTTTTTTGGCGAATACACTGGAACGGGCACCCATCTTAACATATAACCTCTTCCCACAGACAAAATGGAAAAGGATACCTTGGGAGATAGATTGTCAACCCCCGGACCGTCATCGAGAAATGAAGAGAGTGCCGGTATGTTTGTGTTGATCTGCATCCCATCGTACGGTTATAGTACATAAGTTGTATAAAACTTATAAATACATAATCTATTCCCCTCACAGAAACAGTAGACCTTCTATAATAATATGATGTGTTTGTATTTGTTTGCATCTCTCTTTCTTTTCCCGCTGCACTATCGAAAGAGACAATAGTAACAGGTTGCCACTGACATTACCCTCTTTAGCAATGAATCACAGACGACACACGGCCGTGGTTAAGGAGAGAAAGCTCGACTACACGCCCCTGGATCAGGACCCCCTGCAGGGGAAAGAATTCCCTACAACACCAACAAACCTGACTCCACCACATCCGAGCCAGTCCACAGAACAGCAAGTAAGATATTCTAACAACCCTATAACTTACCCTACCAACTTTTCTTTAACGGTGGTGGATGTTAATTCTACCCTAGTAAAGGCCACACGGCAATTTCTGGTGAAAATGGGCCCATTTACGGCCACCAACTCGCCCATTCTCAACAATATGGACCCATTTTACGGTGGATGTTAATGGAATGTTAACCGATATATTCTCAGGAAGGAGGGACTTCAGGAGCAGCATCCCAACCCTATCCTTCTCAGGAGGTGTTTCAGGTAAATGTGCTGCAGCTACTGCAGGAAATACGGGTCCCTGATTGGCTGATAACCAGTCATGTGACCCAAATAACGAGTTCTGATTGGTTCCTGTGTTTCAGGCAACTGTGCTGCAGCTACTGCAGGAAACCGTTGCGTCAAATGCACGATTAGAGAATGAAGTTAACGATCTGACTACCATCCAGTCTGAAACTCAAAAGGGAGTAGTGGCCTTGAAACAACAGGTCGCTGACCTACAAAATCAAATGAAAGGTAGATAGTTCACGGGATAATAGGAGTGTGATATCCAGTTAAACTGATTCATTTCAACATTGAAACCAATTCCTTTTCCTCAGCTTTATCAGAAGGACTGACGATTCCCGGGGCAAAATTTCAACCGGTCAAGCCAACAGATACCTCCTGGGAGTTGGATCCCGATCCAGAAACGCGGGAAATACGGAGAGATCTAAAAGACACAACATCTCATAATGAGTTCCTTCGGTATGCACTTGTCCCAATCTGAATCTGATGAACAAACAAGCACTTTTCCCAATCTGAATCTGATGAACAAACAAGCACTTGTCCCAATCTCATGGACACATTTTATTTGAAATATATCCACGGTTAAAAAATATCCGATCAGATCGGATCCCATGACCCTAGTGGCCACTATTAGTGACCCCAAACTGGGGAGTGGGGTCCTGGGGTGGTGGGACGTTTGGGTTACAATACATTCAATTCTCTTCTGACACATAACCACATTCAGTGTCGGCATGAAGAGGAAGTTTGGAGATGACATTGCCACCAAGAGGCTCTTCCGTGAATCCAGCAATATTCCCAAGGCAGCAAGGGTGGAGCAGGATGGATTACCGGAGGATGCCTTCTTTGACAGGAAGTGGACAAACACCCTACTGCGTGCAGCGGCAAACAGGTTTACTACAATCAAACCTGTTGTAATAAGGGGAACTCTCCGAAAACACCTCTCTTATTTGCACTCCAAGAACAACGGGCCGGACGCCGATTGAAAATGAATTTGAGACAATTTATATAACAATCTATTTTTAGGTTTATATACTTCATATCTTACTAATTAACTCTGCAGAACGGTGCGGGTGTGTAAGTCCTAACTTAATTTTATAGCGTGTGTCGTTGATTGGGATGAATTCAGAGCCTTCGAGAATCGATCAGGATCCAAGTTCACATCAAACATAGCATGTGGAATGAGTTGGCAACTGTACGATTCCTTCAATTTGTTACCGTTTTTAACATTTTAACATTATTTTAATAATTTATCAACCCGTCTGCCGTTAATATAGTGCAGTGACAACCTAATTCAAGTGTTTTGACTCAATGGGGGGATTATCTAAACTCTTTATCATCCAAACTCACCCTGCTATAATACAGTCGGACCCCGTTTTACCGGGATGCTCGGAGGAAAATGGTTTTGCCCGGTAATTCGGGGTCCAACTTTATATTCAAATCACCTAAATCACGTACCTTAGGTAGAGAGAGGAAGACATCATGTGTTGGAACTTGTTCATGTTCTAAAAGTGGTCTGTAGGCTACCCCGTAACAGAATGACGTCAGTCTGTTCTGGCTATACAGATCAAGGAGTTTAGTATAGTGATCAGGCTGTAGTTTTGATACCTCTGTACCATTCCAATAGTGGTATGCGTTCCTGTGTGATTGGGTGTGAGATATTATTATAGGCGGAGGTTGTCTCCAGGCTAGCTCCTGTTATGGGATCGAGCTATTATTTTAGGCTAGTTTCTGTTTCTGTTCCTGTTACAAAATGAGAGCTATTATTTTAGGCTCTAGGATAGTTTCTGTTACAAAATGAGATTATTATTTTAGGCTGTCTCTAGGATAGTTCCTGTGTACCAACATTGGGTGTGAGATCAATACACCAATGTCCAATACATACTTGAGAAGGAAAGGTGCAGTTCCATAGCTGATGAGATGTCTCTTGCCGGATACCTTGTCCCTTATCACGCTACTGACAATACATGTTAGAGGGGTCGTGTCGTCAACTGGGTTCCGTTGGGTTAGTCTCAATACATCCGCTGCATAGAAAGAGAGGTGTTACAATCAAATAATTAGTAGGGACGATAATGTCAGTGAGGGTGAGGGGGATTGGTCAGGGGATAGGGTTTAGGTCCGGTAAACCTAGGAAACCCAGGAAATAATTATTATTCAAATCCATTTGCCGAACAAGGCAAGAAATAACTAAAACATACCTGTGTTAGGTACATAAGAAGTGATAGTACACACTTTTTCATACTGTTGCAGTACTCCCTTAGTAAATCCCAGCTCTCGTCCAATCACACAGTAACAGTGGTCTGAGGTTGGATGAAAATGAGAGGATTTAAAACTTGCCTTGCTCGACCCTGTTTTCCGTGCCCCGTAAAGGAGGGTTAGAACATAACAAGATACAACTAGGTGGGTCAAGGAGGTTTGGATTGGATTGGATAACTATTTTAAAACACATGTCAGGGTACTACGAAAACTAGTTTTCCACACAGTACTACTCACCAGTGGGGAGGGGAAGTTTGAAGGTCAACCCGCAGTATCTCTGCATACTAATATAATGGAGGTGGGCGTTGGTAGACGTCCTGGGTCCATGACACATGTTGTTTAGGAGGGTTGCCAGACCGAGGGGTTTTAAGGATCCAAGGAGGTCGGTTAGGTTTGTGTGGTTGAAAGTGAGACCTGGAGAGAGATAGAGAATTTAGTGATCATGTTGTACATCATTGGCCCCGATCTACAAATTCTACATTCTGCCCTCTTTACGAAATGCAGTGTGAGCTTGAACCTCTGTGTTTTGATTTTGAAATCCTTACCAAATGGAGATTGCTTGGAGAGAGATAGATTTACAACCAATATGAAGTCATCTCTAAGGTTGACGGATCGATCTGTGGCAAGTGTTGCCCTACTTTCACTCTTCTCTGCTCCGGCTAATGGCATGTACTTACTGAAACGAGGGTAATGAGGGGTAATGAAGGAGTAAATAAGGGTAATAATGACACTGCTAAACACACAGGTAATAATAAGGTGAAAACTTCGATACAGAGTTAAATGTAGTTGGGCGAAGTTAACTATGTTCGTGAGATGAATAATAAAGTTTAAAATACCTAGAAGTAGACTTGAGTTTCTGCCAAAAAGGTTTCCTCTTTTTCTTGTGCTTGCTCCGAGCACTGGACGGCATTGGACTCATCTCCTGGTCACCTTCCTCCATTCTCAACCTAGAACAATCGTGACAAGTTAATATTTAGGCGGCACTTCTCAAACACTGCGTAAATACTATCGGTTTAAGAATATGGAGGATGCGGGTAGTACCCATAATTTGATCATTTGTCTCCAGTTAACCCTCTCCACTAACTTTGTTTTGATTTTGATTCTCGGCAACCAGTTACTTCCCAGTCTCGGAGTCCTCTTTATCTCAGTATCCTTGTTAGGACTGGCTGTCTGGGTGTGCTCGGCAGTCAGTAACTCCCCTCCTCCCTTTTCTCTCTCATCCAACTTTCTTATCTCTAATATAATAGGGATACTCGGTAGGAGATACAAAATCTAGAATGTGACCCATACAGAAGGATATGTACACCTCAAAATACAATGAGACTCGATCAACGTTGGACTCTGTGCTGTATGTATATGGGACTGGGGCTGGGGAGTTAAACTTGCTGCCCGTTAAAGGGAGGAACTAACCAGAGTTGAGAGAGAACTTGCTGCTAGTTATCATAGAGTTATGTAGGGACCGAACCCTCGTTGCCAAATTATTATCCCCTCCCTGTAATAGCTGGTATTGGCTGTGGAGGTTGGGAAGGGATCCAGCAGTAGGCCGCACATGTAGCTGGTCAGATTCTGTACACGTTTCTGTATGGGGAGAATGGGGCTTTATGGGAAGAATGTGGCTTTATAAAAAAGTGATGAAGCGGGCTATGGGGGTACCCAGTTAACCAAGTGAGAGTTATCAATATATAAATAATAAAGATAGTAGGACTGTGAAGTACATGTCTTACCGCTTGTAGTTGAGATGAGCCTAAGACGTTCCTCTGAGGAGGCATGGTGAGGAGTTTGGGGTGTTGTATTTTCCTCTGTCAGGTCTTCTACATACACTCTAGGGTCTGAAATAAATAAATATTCAGTCTCTGTTTAGTTACATTACCAATTACCATTTATCATGAATCCCACAAACAGTCACCGTGTGTCAGGTCAGTTCTGTCTGGTGGCGCCAGACCCCAATTTGATTCTCAGCGACAGTGCGCTCAGATGGTATCGGCTGCGCCATACAGGGCCGGTTAGGAACAGTGAGGAACGAAAGTGTTCACAACTCCCGATCGGAGTGTTGGACCACTCACAAATTGATATGAATTTCCGCGCGACAAAATCACACGCGCGGCGTTTTACAAATGTTGAAATATTAAGTTGTCGTCCCCGCGCCCTCCGTCCATGACATGACAAAGCAGTGTCTCGCTCGGGGCACACTACATTAATTCATGAAATAATGAATCAGAATTGCATAATCCGGAAGAGTTCCAGATGTCAAAACTCTCAGGTCACACCCACCAGCCATCTCATCGTAGGATATATCAGAGTGTAATATGTGGGATTTGGGATGTTAGATGTTCTGTTTGTGGGATACCTGTTCTGATAATCAGATATTATTTTAATTGGTGTGGTGGTACCTTGAGGTTTGGGCAGGTCTGGGTCCAGTAACATTATCTTCTCAACATGAGGATTTGCCCGGGATAGTATACCCTCTTTGTTTACTGTACAGAGAACCTGGGGAGGATGGAGTTAGGAGACAGAGATGTAGACTGCCAGATAGACAGACAGACAGACAGACAGACAGACAGACAGACAGACAGACAGATAGACAGACAGACAGACAGACAGACAGATAGACAGACAGACAGACAGACAGACAGACAGACAGACAGACAGACAGACAGACAGACAGACAGACAGACAGACAAACAGACTGACAGACAGACAGACAAGATACCGTGAGAGAGGCGAGGGTATCAAATATGTTGCTGTTTCGTGGTAGATACTGGTACATTTTCCCCGTTACAATTCTATATGTCAACCATATCACACTTCCCCACTCCTCCCTCTGCGAATGTTATTCAGGGAATGATTGCCTGGTAAATGATTGCTTCAAAATTGAATTATCTGTATAAAACTCGGTTTCTCTATTCTTTACAAACAAATAGTAATCAGTACCTTAGGTGTTTCAGCAGGTGAACTGTTAGTGGAAGGGTTCTCTGATAAGACCTGACACTCCCGGATAACCCGTGACGTCCCATAATAATATACTATTGAGTAGTAGAGCTGAAAAAACCAGGAATTAACAAAACCTTATCACCAGGTATGGAAAAAAGGATGAAATAGTAGTAAGAGAGGAGTCGAGTCATAAGAACCAAAAATAAAATGATTCAAAATCTAGTAAAAAAAGGGGAATAATACCGGAAAGGTGGTTGGAAGTAGTGGTAACAGAGTAGTAAGAACACTGTGTACTTCCAAGTCGGAGGGGAAGGTTTTCCACTGGACGAGTGCTAGTACAATACTGGACACCTAATGGGAGGTATACAAGGTGAGACAGGTTTTTACATTGTTGAGGTGAGAAAGGTTTTTCTCCCTAGATGTAGCCAAGTCTTTCTCTCTCTCCTCTGACCTCTCCCTCTCTGCAACACATGTTACCCTCTCCACTTGTTCAAACTCTTTCCCCTCTCTCTCTCATCTCCCTCTCCACATATGTTACCCTCCCCTCTCTACTCTCTCTCCCCTCTCCACTTGTTGAAACTCACCAGCACAACGCTGATAACCTTTATATTTATCAGTTTCAGAACATATCGTATTTCCAGTGCAAGCTTGGTGTACCTTTTAGCACGCCTGCAAGTATTGTTTGATAAACTGTGTTCTTTCAAATAATTCGAACTCTAAAGGATTTGTTCTGTTCTGATGCACCTACCTAAGAAATGTATCTGCCAACTGCACATATTCTGTTTCATGAATGGTAAACAGCTTGGGCATTTTCACAGACTCCACTTTGCAATGTGCCTGCTCTGTTTCCTTGTTCGTTGCCAGGTGCTGATCGGGCTCCGTGTAAATGTCCCGCTTTTCGAGGGAAATCGAACCGTCAATCTGGTGGTGATGGCCAGGGGTGGGTTAGAAACAGTATATTTGGAGAGAAGAGGTCGCAGTGTGCAAGAAACAGCTAATTCATTCAACAGTCTATATGAAACTCAAATATTTGGCTTTTGAAAGAAAACACTTACTGAAGTGCATACAGCGGGTGCTTCCTCCCCCGGGCTAAGAACAATGACATCACCTTTGACAAGAAGGGACTGACCCGTCATGACGAGCTTCCCGTTCCTATAGACCCTCTGTACTGATACACTTGGACTACTGTGAGGGGAGGAGATTATCAAGATTAGAGAGGGGGCTGGGGGAGATGGGGAGGGGGTTTAGTAAATGTAATGCCACCAATAATAGGGGGCACGAATCTTTTATTGATATTTTTGTTTTGTATTTAGGTATCGAAGGCACCGCCAGCATGGATTTTAGTTTCATGCTCTATCCCGTCTTCTTCTTGGTTTGTTTCATGCTAGGAAACTGTGCTGAAATTACAGAAATTACGGAAGGTAATAACTTGATTTTTCTTAGCTCCCAATTTATTTATGAACTCCATTCCCCCAATCTATCTTTTCTGATACCCAAACCCTCCTCTAGATTGGTCGGTGGTGCCTCATGATACACTGGTGCCATTCAATCTCTCAGAGGGGCTGGAGCTAGAAACGTGGAATTACACTGGCAGCGGTGCAAACTTGTACATCAAGATATACACTGACGATCAAATAGACAACTATAGTGAAGACCCAGCAAGGAATCCCTACGTTGGGATGTTTTACGTCCAGCTGAACTCCCGGCCAAAATACAAACTAGTCCCCTGCCAAGGTCAAGGCATGCACCATCTCACTCTCCCTCTTGTACATGGCCTTCCCAAAACATGGATGCTGACTCGGCGGGGTGGGGTTGTGGAGGTGAAGTATGGAGGTGTTAGTGTGGTGAGGGAGCTGGAATGTTGGGGTGATGATGTGAGGTGGATAGCAGTGGGTGGAGACGGTCCTATCTCGTGGAGAAGAACAAAGTGGATCCCTATCATAGACGGTATATTGTTGGGTCTGTATAGCTGGGTGTTTGTGTGTCTGTCTCCTTGTATTTGTCTGTGTGTCTGCGTGTCTGTCTGTGACACACAAAGTGTTATGTTGGTTTATACTTTCAAACTCAGATATCCTCGGTTCCCATACTGAAACGGTGATCTATCAAGTACTTCGTGCTCGTTAAATTCCACGTGGCAGTTTGAGAGAAAACATCATCCACGTCATCTCACGCAGTTGTCTATTAAAGCAGATCTACTTACTTAAACGCAAAGATCATCCCCTATAAAAAATTGTATCTAGACAACATGTTGATAATGACATAACCCTTCCGCGAAAGCTCACGCAATAATTATAGGGGTGACTTGGTAACCAAGGCGACATGAGACCACGTGTTGCCTAGCTAGACTGTGTTTCGCGCACCCCACCTGAAATAGGAGGGTTAGAACATAACAAGTCCACGTGATGAACAGCTTTAGAGAGACACTTTCATTTACATGCTCAGTTTCCTCATTTCACTCGGACCTCAGTTGATAGTATGTTCCTCTTGCTTCTTCTTTTCTTTGGATTATACAAGGTGGCCCATAAATTATGATAGCGGGGGACGAGCCGTACCTCCGAAACGGTGATAGTTGTGCAAAAACAAAAAACGGGAACATGCTGGAACAATTCCTGGACGACTTTTTGCAAATTATGAAATTTTTATTCAAAAGTTCATTTTTCATTCATGAACTTTCTACACGTTCATTAATGAATTAAGGACTCTAATTTACCGAGAGTTAGGCATTTTGTTTGGGTTGAATTTATCTTTCCAATGAGCACCATAAAAATCAAATTGAAGCACCAGGTCACATGGCAGTTGAGAAAATGCAGATGCATGATTTTGGCTCTTCCTGCGACATTCAATCGGCTGTATCACGGCTACCTTTTGTTCAATCGTTTTAAAAATTTGGGAGAACATCGGATAAGCAAAGATCTTTCCTCACAAGAAAAATCAAGGTCAAAACTCAAAGTTCATTTTCATATGTTGGTAGTTCATTCCACTCATTCAGGAACCAGCATCCCTAAAGTGATGAAAAGTGATGGTTTCTGTTTGGCCCATTCCCTGCAATGATAGAGAGGTGTAAAAATACGTTTCCGGGCTAGTTAGTGGGTGTCCATGTGATCATGATGATATCTGACACCTTTGCTGAGCCATAATTAAGGGATTTTCTCAAATTCAAGCATGTGATTTGAGTTTTTGCGATTGGTATCGTGCAGCAATGTTGAGAGATCTCATAGCACCTCAAAAATGATGATTAGTTCAATGAAAGGAGTTGATTTATGATCGTTTAGTTCATTTTGACGTCTGTTTTAATCTTTTCTATCATAAATCAACTCCTTTCATTGAACTAATCATCATTTTTGAGGTGCTATGAGATCTCTCAACATTGCTGCACGATACCAATCGCAAAATCTCAAATCACATGCTTGAATTTGAGAAAATCCCTTAATTATGGCTCAGCAAAGGTGTCAGATATCATCATGATCACATGGACACCCACTAACTAGCCCGGAAACGTATTTTTACACCTCTCTATCATTGCAGGGAATGGGCCAAACAGAAACCATCACTTTTCATCACTTTAGGGATGCTGGTTCCTGAATGAGTGGAATGAACTACCAACATATGAAAATGAACTTTGAGTTTTGACCTTGATTTTTCTTGTGAGGAAAGATCTTTGCTTATCCGATGTTCTCCCAAATTTTTAAAACGATTGAACAAAAGGTAGCCGTGATACAGCCGATTGAATGTCGCAGGAAGAGCCAAAATCATGCATCTGCATTTTCTCAACTGCCATGTGACCTGGTGCTTCAATTTGATTTTTATGGTGCTCATTGGAAAGATAAATTCAACCCAAACAAAATGCCTAACTCTCGGTAAATTAGAGTCCTTAATTCATTAATGAACGTGTAGAAAGTTCATGAATGAAAAATGAACTTTTGAATAAAAATTTCATAATTTGCAAAAAGTCGTCCAGGAATTGTTCCAGCATGTTCCCGTTGTTTGTTTTTGCACAACTATCACCGTTTCGGAGGTACGGCTCGTCCCCCGCTATCATAATTTATGGGCCACCATTCCTGCACCTTCCTACGGGTTTACAAGGACCATCCTTATACCCAAGCAGGCCACATTGAATACAACACCAGAGTGGCCTTGGTTAAACCGCTTCTCAATTCTTAACGCTAATTGTGGAAGTGGCCTCATAAAGATAAATTATTCTGGATCTAATGTGGAATTCGAATTTAGATCTAGTTATATGAAACTATTCGCGTACTGTAAAGATGGTGGTGATAAAGGCTGGTGGGATGGTGTGAGATATGAGAAAGAACTATCAAGTTGTCATACTGACGTGCAGTGGACTTTTGATACTAGTGGAGTAACTTTCTGGAGTGGTGTTACTGGAGAGAAGTTGTGGAGAAGAGACTGGGTGGAAACTGATGGGCAATGTCTTAACCAGCCAACATGGTTCCAGGTTACCGCCGCACACTACACCACCGAAGGGGCGACTCTACAATACAATCAGACTGCAGTGCCAGGTAACGTTGTTTATTATTTAATAAGACTTTCGGCATGTAACAGAATTTTATGCATGTATTTTGTGTGAGATTATTTTGGCTTTTTAACCCTTTTTTGAGGGGGGGGGGGGGCTGACAGGTATTTGAAATTGAATTTTTCCACACTTCGATGAAACTAAGATATTATCTTCTTTTTCGCTATGATCGAATGTTAATGGATCACCCTTACTATACGAGTAGAAAAGTGATCATCCAGTGGCCAGTTACCTAGGGTATGTGTCGTTGAGGTAGAAAAGTGATCGTAACCAGGAAGTCTTGTTGGCCATTTGTACATCGTGTGTCGCGTTATAACCCTGCAGGTAATATATAACGGAGTCAAACACTGAACTACGGATAGTATACGGGGGTAAATTGGATTCTAAAATGAAACATATTCGACCAAGTTAGGAATCTTTGACGTCCGATTATATCGAGTAAAGGGTTACAACTACCTACATTAATGACATCAATTATATCCTGTAGCTTGTTTCTCTTTTCAATATACGATAATAGGGCATCAAGAGCAAGGAACAGTCCCGTGCAGAAGAGGAGTAGTACCAATAACACTGCTATGTACCTGGTAACAATCAGCTGGTCAGTGTGGTAATTATCTGCAATTAGTTTGTAAATAGGATTAGTAAAACCTCGATAATTACCATAATTACCATAATTACCATGATTACAACAACTCTCGAACTAAAACTAATTTACAATGTTTTGTTTAACTTACAGGTTGATATAAGCCCCACACACGGCACACCAGGCAACGAGGAGAAGGCACCCCACCATATTATATCTGTAGAATAAAGGTAACATGTGTGGATAATTATTATCAAGTAGCATCCACGTGCCAGCAAAATATGTCAAAAAACTTTGTTTTTCGAACTAATTCACTACATATTTAGCTATCTCTCAATTTTACAACTAAATCGGGGTGCCGCTAAATCGGGGTCCGACTGTAGTTGTAAAAACACTAACAATGATCATTTAGTTTTGATAAGTTGAAAGTCGAGTTGACAGTCCGGATAGGTACCTGCAAAGAAAGGGTGAACTGACGAAGGATGGAGCTACATCGAGGAGTGGGGTGAGGGAATCAGACAGACTCAAAAGAGCTGCTGTAGTAGTGTGGCCTGTCATGTTTAGAGTTGATGAAGGTAATTATTTAACACCATATTTGGTCATATTGTTTTTGTAGAGTACATGATGAGAACTGTAGGCTCTTCAGGCGACATTGGAAGCTAAAAAATAAATAAATTAAGTTTATTTTTATTGCATTTAGAATCTTATGACAGAACTTTTGAAAGCAAGTTATTTTCAGTAAATTTTTTCAAATAAATACGTGTCCGTGGTCATTATTAATTTTAAAGCCCAAAGATTTCATTAACATCTCAGTTCTCGCTTATTCCGAAGTGTTCCTCTTGTTTTGGCACGGGTCCCTATATTGATCATCATCATGACGGTTCACTGAAACTATTGGAATCCATGAGGCCGTCCAACTTTTGTTGCAGGATTTCCAACATGCCAGATATTATAAAGAGATGGGTGTCATCCAGGTCTGAGATAATGAACCTGCAAAAGAGAGATATGGTAAATGGTGATGGTGGGGAGGGGTGGTTGGGGTAGGGGTGACCAACAATGAGAAGATATTGAGCAGGATCCGACCGAATTAAGTAAACAACCAATCAGAACTCGTTATTTAGGTCACGTGACTAGTTATCAGCCAATCAGGGACCAGTATTTCCTGATTCGGTCGGTTCCTGATATTGAGCGATCTGCGACATTATCACTGAGGTGCTCCATCATATAGCACAAATTTGAGACGTTCAACTAAAGCCACACTAAGTGATGACGGAGTGCCACTGTCAGTAGGCTCTAAATCACATCTATTATACTTAGAACGAACAAATCCCAACTTACTTTTGACCGATAGCTCCAGTCTCGTCAAGATGAACTAGGAATTGTTTGACAGGGGCATCACATGTTAGAAGCACTCCTTTAGTCACATTCACCATCCTACCATGAAAATATGGAATTACTGTCTGTGTTACATTAGAATTAGATAGATAAAAGCAAGAGTTATACAGTTATTGAAAACTAACAAGAATTATTGCATTATGTATTCATAATGCTGTGTTTCCCTGCCCTACCGTTTCACATGTCACTGTCAGTGACATTGTCACTGCCAACATGACAGGATCAAGGCTTGGTCATAATGTAATGTGAGATGCATACGATCTAGCTGTCAGTATACTTCTCACATAGCTTAGAGTTAGCTAACTCCCAATCACATGACACTTGCTAACCAGCTTTTGACATTCCAACTTAACTACTTATCTAACATCTCACACTCGACTCGCAAGATGAAAATATGTATGTAACACGCGAAACGCGCGGCAGAGCATTTCATGTTTTGTTGAGTGGCGCGCGCACACACGTCCATCAAACTGTGTCAATGAGGTGTTTGATGAAGGAGTAGCTCGTCACTGTGCGCGCGGCTCTAGTTGCTACACCGTTGCCCTCGCAACGAAAGTGTGACCAAAAAATGTCCCTCTACCGATTAGTTAGTATACCAAAATGTCGTTTTCGAATTCTAACCCTGCTATGCCTTTTTACAAAGTAAAAAGGCATCCGGGTGAATGCCTTCGGCATTCACCCGGGCAGGGAAAAAATATTCGACAGTGCAGAACACACAAAACAGTAAAACTACTTTGTAAATGGCCATTTCAAAACCTCAAAAAGACTCCAAGCACCCTTTTTAACATATCCCACAGGGTCTCTCTTCACCTCCTTCAGCCCCTCCACAACCTCTTCTCTCCCAAAGAACATGAGCCAGGACAGTGCAATGTAAACCACTGCAGTTCCTAGTGCAACCCTAAACACTGGTAAATTCTTGGCCGACTCAGGCTCCTCCCGTGTTGAACTTGTAAATGTTTCTGGTGAAGTTCGCGTGAATAACTTTGCGGCTAGATCGTGGTCCACATTCCTCCAAAACACCATGAACATTCCATTAGGAAAGCGGCAAATATTTCCATCTGATGTCAGGTAGCACTCTCGAGCGCTCCATGTGTTGTTAACCCTCTCACCGTGTATTGTTAGATAGGATACCTTCACCCCACCCCCTACCATCTCCATACGTCCAACAATACGAGGCACCAACAGAAGTGGTATTGTAGCAGCCAGGGTCAGTAGAGAGAGGGCGTTAGTGATATAGAACAGAGTTAGATCCGTTACCTCGAACCCTGAGGTGACACCCCACGTTACCATGGTAACAGAGTTAGCAACTGAGAGTCCAATAAGGGATAATTTGGAGAAAGTGAGGGAAGATCGGAGTGTTCTCATTGTCTGAGCTGAGAGGTGAGTTACTGTGCTTCTTCTGGACTGTGTTTTGGGTATTGCTGCTGCTGCTGTTGCAAAGTGTCGAATATTGTTGGGTGTTGCTGCTGCTGTTGCAAAGTGTCGAATATTGTTGGGTGTTGCTGCTGCTGTTGCAAAGTGTCGAATATTGTTGGGTGTTGCTGTTGAAAAGTTTCTGATAGAGATGGGAGCTGCTGAGAAGTGTTTCAAGGAGTTGGGAGTAGCAGTAAAGGAGGGAAGAAGGTCTGTTGTTGAACTAAACTGATATCTTGATGAAGTAGCAGAGTAATAACGGAGCGAGGCGAAACAGGAGCGTGTGATTTGATCTCTTAAACAAATCATCATCGCTAAAATATTAACAAATTGAGAGTTAATAACATGATTATATTAGAGTTGATTGAAAGATGTTCTTGTGTTGCTATTGTTTTTGTGTATTTAAATAAGTAAAATTTTAGCTTGTACATTTCAATAAACGGATTGCACTCTTTTTTACTGTCTCTTCAAACACATCCAGTTTGTCACGTTACTTCATATTTCGAGTATTCTCACCAACTTCCATACGATCATCATATTCCCCCTCTATCTCATGATGTTACCATTTTCTCCACCCCCTCAATTCCACTCTCCCCATCCTTCTCCTCCTTCTTCTTCCTCCCATTAGCTGCAATATCCCTCGCAAGATTCTGTAATATCTCGTCCACACTATCAACTCGTGTTTTGTGTCCCTTGGCAATGGCAACGTACTGGCTGTAAGATGTAGCACGAGGATCACATGTCACCTTGCTGTGCTGAGCTAGGAGCATCGCTTGCCGGCGCTGTTTCTGTGGTGGAGAAAGAGGGTTTAGGGATTGTCGGCTGTCGCAAAAGTAAAAACTAAATTTTTAGTCACATTCTTCTTTTGAGGGAAGATGGTCTCTCAAAAGCTCAGTTTTTGATTGTTTTTCGTGAAATTGGTTTTCAAGTTTTTAACTACAGAATTCTACATACCAGTTCGGTTACAAGAACATCACAATAGTGTGAGAAATCCTCCAGACTCCTCTCAAAGGTGGGCACACCCTGTTCCCCTGATGGTCGAATTATCTGACTGTCGATGGCGGAGTTGATGGCGAAATTTACACCTGCACTCTTCATCAACAACTGGAAGGGGAGGATACAACTGTTACAATACAAGTTAATTATGGGAGGACCTGGGATGGTACAAGTTATGGGAGGACCTAAATCACACAAAGCTGAATAAATAATCAACCGATTTATAACTCTTCCAATGACTGATCTGAGTGATCATTGAGGAAGGGAAATATAGGAATCTCTACAAGTACAGACAGATTGTTTCACAAACTGAAAGTAAGACAACTACCTACATGTAAGCTTCCTTTGACGTGATCCATTATAGGTTTCAGTTCCACGGACAAATCAGGGGATGAAGTCATAGCTAATGTAATTCGTTGAAAATATCGAATTGTTGTAGATTAAATGTGAGCCAAAGTTAGTTAAAATAAATTAAAATAGCAAAACATAGAATATAGATAGCTGTGTGACATTGATATGTAATAGCTCTTATAATAAGAGTGCATTGAGCAGCCACAATCACTACTAATATTACATGTTAACACAATATGTTAACACAGTTAACACAGGTTAACACGCGTTGTTAACACGTTACCACACAAATGTATAAAAATGATTTCTACTGATCAATGCTACTATTGTAACTAACTCACAAATCGAGTCCTTCATATAACAACCCTTCATCACACACTCCAATGAGAAGTATCGAAAATAATCAACATTTCCTCTTCTAAAGACCTTGTGCCACGCTGATAGACGCTTCCCAAAGAGTTCAGGTGTCCTGATGTCTCATCAAATCATCATCTCCTCATGCCTCAGTGAGAAGTTCTCCTTGAATACCTCGCATTATCTAGGAGGGTTGTACCAGGAAGAAGTATGCCCCCCGGAGCTGTACGCCAATGCAGCCGGGACAGAGCCCCAGGAAGATGTCTGAGAGGATGCTGGAGGAGGTGGAGGGGGAGGAGCACGGGACGGAGCAGGGGTGCTCGGTGGGGGTGGTTGGTTCTTGTACGGTGAGGACTTGTTATAGGATCCAGTGCTCGGTGGGGGAGGCTGTGTCTTGTAAGGTGAGGACTTGTAGGAGGAGGATGGTCCAGTGGGTTGGGTATGTGGTAGTGGTGTGCCCCAGCTGGAGGAACTGGATGATGCAGCGGCAGATGGGTCTGAAAATAGAGAAATCGATAAAACAAACGGTTTAATTACGGCTAAGTCGTAATCAGAAAGAATATCTAAGTTACATTTTTTTTCGACTCTAAAAAGTTACAAAAAGTTACAATACGTACCGTAAGCTGAGTAGCTTGATGTAGCAGCAGGCTGTTTCTTGTAGCTTGAAGTTGCAGCAGGATGTGTTTTGTAGTAGTTGTAGTGTTCACTTGTTTCATACGCAGCACTTGGATCACGATAGTTCACACTTTCTTTTCCTTGGTAACCATGGTTACCACCTGCACTACTCTCCGTTGCTTGGTAACCATGGTTACCTGTAGTACTCTCCGTTGCTTGGTAACCATGGGTACCACCACCTGTACTACTCCCAGTTGCTTGGTAACCATGGTTACTCTCGTTTCCTTGGTAACCACTCGGATCGTAACCACTTGTATAGTACTGATGCTCTGGATACGATCCTTGCTGGTGCTGCTCCCCATACCCTCCATGTACCGCTTGTTGAGGGTACCCTGCTGCTGGCTGCTGAGGGTATCCCGCAGCTGGTTGTTGCTGAGCACCGTACCCGGCATGCTCCTGCTGCTGCTGCTCATATCCCTGATACTGCTGATAATACCCTGCTTCACCATGTTGCTGTTGCTGTTGCTGTTGCTGTTGCTGTCCTGTAGATACCTCCTCTCCCGTGTATGGATCTATGTAACTTTGGCCCTCTGGCGCTGCTACTGGAACCTGTTGTTTCTCAGTCAGGAGCTTCAGCTCGTTATTATCCCGGAAACTGTCTGATAGGAATGCTATGATGCTCTTCCCATGGAATCTGTTGTACCCAAAGAACTTCGAATTCAGTGAAATCCTCAGGTAGGCCAGCCAGGGATAATCGCGGCTTCTGAAGATAGGGAAAGACCTTTCAGGATTAGAGATGTGGTACAGTGCTTGCGCTGGCTAGCGCAATATGTCAGTGTTTTTGTAGTGTTCATGTTGATAACAGTGGTGCTCCGTCATATTAGCTGCATGTATGCATCGCGACCCAAAGCGTTGTTTACGGCGTCTAAGACGCACAAAAAAGCATTCATTCAATGTGAGCGAACTACGTATTAGACTAAGGCCTATGACGGAGCACCACTGTAAGACAGATCTGAATAAACAATGAACTGTTTGGTACTGGATTTAAAATGAGACTCCACTTACTGTTTTAGTAACCCTCACAATCAGGTTATCTCGCAACTCTGCCCTCTGTCGTTTCTTCTTGTCCCGCTTCCGAGGGGGTTCGTCCACTATACTCTGACCGAGCATCTCTTGGAACAACGGGATATTTTCCGGTCTGGGGCGGGCGGGGGGGACAGGTATTAGATAGGATGGATCGAGTACAAAAATAAATTATGGAGGGACAGGTATTACATAGATATAATCGAGTACTTGTTCGACCCTCTTTCTCTCGGCACCAAAGTCCAAATGTAAAGGAGGGTTAGAATATCGAATATAAAGGTAGATTAGTAAATGTTGATCACTGAGATGAGAAAATTATTTACTATTTAGCGGTAATTTCTTACCTGATGATTATGTCCTTTTTCCAATTCATTGTTATCGGAGGATGGCCTTGTTTGAACCCAGAAAAGAGCACATTATTTCCATCCGAGGACCACACTTTTGGTTTTAACTAAAAAAGACGAACCAAATTAAATTAAAATAATTCAGTCAAGGGATTAAAAAAGACGGCTTCTTAACAAAATATCTACCAAAAAGTAAAGGCTTAGATTAAATCATAACAACAGTAACTTACTCTCTGCAAGACAAGGGAGTTAACGCCAGGTCCATACCAACAGCAATAATATTTTCCAGTTACCAATCTACCTGCATTCTCAGAATCTGAAAATATACCGCATTAAATAACTTTAGTAGTTGTTCTATCTACTTGCCTAGCTAGACTCTGTTTCGTGCGCCCCGCCCGGGGGTTAACAACTGTCCACATATAATAGATCTCTAGAAAGGAAGTTATTTCAATATCTCCTTCTGGTGCAGATTTACACATCTCTAAACACTACTAAAATCTAGCTGAACACCAAAAATTTAAAATAACTATCATTAAATAACTTTAGTAGTTGTTATATCAATCAATCAATCAATCAAAACTGCCGCTGGCAGTGGCTTGCGCCGCAATAAATCATATAATGTCAAGAAAACCAGCCACACTGGACAAAACTGGGTGGGGATACAGGGTGGCGCATCATGGCTAATAACACGAAGACGGGTAAGGTCTTTTGTGTGCGTTTACCATGTTACCCCACCCTGGTACCCACCGTGTCCGAACAATTTGATTCACACGTCAAGGTAATTTTAATAATAGTAATATATAATGTGCTGTGAAATGTAGTGGTGAACAAGTATCAAGTCTCCCTCTCTCGTTCTCTTTCTCATCCGAACAAAAACTATACAAACACAGCTATCTCTCCCCTTCTCACATGTAATTCACTCAATCTCTGATCTCAACAACAGAGCCTCTCCTGATTCTAAAAATCTTCTCTGGCTCTTGCTCCCTCTTCTCCTTCAATCTCGCAACGAGATCTCTTCTCTCAGTACGTTCCTCTACAGTTCTGTCTGGAGAAATAAACACTGATTGAAAATTCTCGGAGTCCCTCAGCTGAGCAGATTTCCCCAGAATGGTCCTAGCTGTTTCCCTGCTCCTCAGTACCACCCGAACAGGACGTACTCGCTCATCACTCCTCTTCCCCAGTCTACTGACCTCCGACAAAACAGGTGCCTCATCCAGATGCTCGAACAATTCTTTCAATCTACTGGTGTCGTTACCATCAACATTCTCGGCTAACCCATGTACTATCAGATTTGCAGATCGGTCAACTGTAGCGCTGGCAAGGGCGGCACGGATTTTAGTTGGAGCTAATGCAGATGCACACGTCTGCTTCATGGTGGTAGCAGCGGTCTCAAGGACGGACGAATAACTGTTCATTTCCTCTTTTACGACAGTCTGGACAGCAGTAATGCTACTCTCTAGCTGAGAGTCCTTCATTGAGATAATGGTGTCTTTCAGTGCACTAACCTCTTCCTGAAGGGCGATCATTTTCCGGTCACGCTCCAGTAGCTCGTCCTTGACAGTGTCGAGACGGTTTCTGTTGTGCTCCAAATGTTCCAGAAGCTTCTCTACTTCCTCTCGGGACTGATCGAGTACAGGTACAGGTGTCTCCTCCACAGTCTCAAAATGCTTTCTAGCTACCTTTGACAGGGGCAGAGATCTGAACCAAAGGAGACCAGCCATGTCTGCAATCAACTTCACCTTCTTATTGGTATCAAGACTCGAAATTTTGCTGGTAGTGATTCTGCTCTGATCAAATTCAACAGCCTCCTTGTTGGAGTCAGGGTAGCCGCCGATTCTTCTCATGATAGCCAGGATTGTCTTCTCCAGCCGGATGAAGTCCGCTGCACCTGCATTATCGAAGGGAACTGAACGTTCCCATGCTGAAAACGTCCGATCCATCTGGAACTGGTGGGGCCGGTACAGATGTACTAGGTCAGGAACACTAACAGTTGAACAAAGTATGCAGAGCGCTTGTAGAGATACAAAATAGATAAGTGAAATGTGAGAACTGAATAAAGATCTCTTGCATTGCTCGATCCTGTTTTCCCGCACCCCGAAAAATTAAAAGGGTTTGGACAAAACAATAGATCTTTAGACACAAACATCTAGCTGAAAATCTAACATACCCCCCACCCCCCTAACAGAACTCTGAACTGTACCTGAGCCACTATCCTCATAAGCTACAACAGGCTGGTGTTGAACTTCACACTTAGAATCCTTCACATCATCAATAAAGTTGGCTGTGATGGCCTTGAACCCGCACTTTTGTACCAGCTTCCTGGTATCATCCTGGACCATCTGAGAAAGGAGTGTTTTAACTTTTAGTTTTTAATCAAATCGATAGTTCGAATTGTGATAAGTCGCAATAGAAGGAAATATTTTATTGTCCACTGTAGAAGTACAGTATTCAAATAACACAAGGAAAGTAACGCAATAACAACAGCCTCTATATTACCTGTTCGAGATGTTCCCCTAGTTGGTCCATGGCCCTTCTTATCGTGCCCCCGTCCACCCATGTAATCTCGGCACCCCTCTTTAACGGTAACACCCTTACCAGATCCCGCACCACCTCACTGCACTGCCGGACCTTATCCACATCCATTACCCGATCAACAAGAGAGGCAAGGGTGGCATGGGTGTGTTGGTACAGAGGAGGGGTTAGGGGCCGGCCCTTACTTGGTCGTCCCAGGGGTGTCCGGGTGAAGTTTTCATCAAACTCAGCGGGTTTCTCCTCCGCCACAGCGGGAGGAAGCCCTGGGATGGGTTGGGGTGGTGGCCATATCCCCGGGGCAGCGGGGATGAAGTCGAAGGAGGTTCCTGCAACAGGGGCTGGAGGTGGAAGTGGAGGTGGTAAGACCATGCTAGGGGGTAGTTGCACGGTCGTTGTTTTTCCAAGGGTTGTTATTGGTTTACCCTCCCCTTGGATAGGAGGTGGAGGTAATGTGATCGTGTTATTGGGGTGATTGATTATGATAGGTTTTATAGTTTTGATGGGCATATTTTTCTTGGCCCTTTTAGCGGCTTTCCGTTTTTGGCTCCTTGTCAGAGGCATTACGGAGACTTCCGGTTGAATTATCGGTGTTTTAGATACAGGTTCCTTTCCCTTACTGGCTGAGATAGGCGTGTTCATGCTGGCCGACACAGGCGCTTTTCCCTTGGTGGCTGAAACAGGCGCCTTCATCCCCATCGTCATTGAAATACACATCTCCGCAATTTCATCAGATGTCACAGCTTGTGTTGTCTTAGCTGGCGATGAAGCAGCAGTGGAGGAAGGAGGAGGTAGAGGGTTAGCCATCATGCTCATTGGCTGTCGAGCTGTTGTTGCAGGTTTCTGTTTGTTAGATAGCGGCTGATTTACTTGGGTTGAAGGTCCTGCTTTTTGAACTGGAGTTTGTTTAGACTCGACTGTGGGCTTAGGAGAAGGTTGATTTTTCGGAGGCACCTGAGATTTTGGTGGAGCTTGTGGTCCGATCATTCGAACGGCCGGGGCTGCTTTAGTTATAACTGCAGATTGTTTCGTCTGAGCACCACTTGGGTTAGCCGGGACCGGAGCCGTTTTAACTTGAGCCGCAGCTCCTGGCTGTGTTGGAATCTGTTTAGCCTGACCCGGAGTCTGTTTGCCCTGAGTGTGCCTGGACTGACCTGGATTCTGTTTCCCTTGGGCCTGAATCTGTTTAGCTTGAGCTGGAGAGTTCCTTCCTTGAGCTGGAGAGTTCCTTCCCTGAGCTGGAGAGTTCCTGGCCTGAGCGGGACCAAGTCGTCCACTAAACACTGAAGATTGTTGCGGTGAACCACCTGCTTTGGTTGCCTGTATCATATCTTTCAGCTGAGCATTAGTAGGAACAGAGGGTGCAGCAGAGAATATCCTAGACGGGTCTGGTTTTGAATGGGACAGCATCATTCTTGATGGATCTGGTTTAGAATGGGATAGCATCATAGACTTCTTGTTAGGGTCAGCTGACTTCGGGGCAGTACTACTTTGATCTGCCTCTGAAACAAAGTGATACCTTTCATACCATTCCGCAGAGTGCATGACTCTCTCCTCACCTGACTTTTGTCTCTTTTGACGTCTACCGGGACTTGGTCGCCTGTTTGCCGAGTTTCGGCCACTATTTTCCCGGGAGCGACGCCCATTAACTCGAGACAGGGGACTGGCACTTCTATTTCCACCGTGCTGGGGATAATGCTGATATTCCCGGGGTTGTTCCCTCATATATCGTTCATCCCGATACCTATCATGTTCCTGTTGTTGTGGAGGTGGGTCTGTACCAAGATACTCGCGGCGATCGTACCCTTGGTGGGGATGATGAGGGTAGTGATCAACCTCCCCCGGGTGATGGTACGATCTTCGTGGGTCGTGGTGCTCCTCGCCTCTATACCTTGCATCCTTCAGAAACGAGTCAATTGATCTGGGTTCATTGTCCTCCTCACGAAACACAACCTTTCTCCCAAGACGAGAGGGTGGAGGGATGTGACGTGTAACTGTCAGTTGGAGAGGTGATATCTCCTGAGGTCGCTTTGTAAAGGGTGGCAAAGGATCTGTGTGCTTGGTGATCAATAGTCTCGGCGGTGGCTCGTTCGCCATGTGGGAATGGGCGTATCCTCGGTCTTCCCAGGCCTCTCCTCCTCCACCAGCTGCGTAGTAGGGTTGAGTGAATTCACCCAGGGAGGGTTCGAGGTCTCCAAAGGTTGGTATTTCAGCATAGTCTAGTTCTCCTGCACCGCGATTACGTTTTCCCTTACCTTTCCGATGCATTGACGCCGCCATACCTAAACTGCATTCACAGGGGATTGTTAAAATGTATTTATGAGCCGATGAAATAGTTTAGATCGCGATAAACAGGCGTGCAACGGCGGTATTTGCCTCACAAACGAGCATTTCAGAAGTTTAAAATTTAGCTTTCTGAACGGGTCGTGTTTGAGCATAAAATTTCAGAATTTGAACATGACGACGCGCTCGGACAAACGCGCAAAAACAGTCCGCGCACCATCACTGCCAGTTCCCACGCTCTGCGCAAAAGAACCATGTGGCGTGTCATCGCGCGTTACAAACTTCTTCCAGCCGCGCAGTGGGCGAAGTGCCAGTGCAGATTTGAGATTTGTCTGGCTTCTGGATTCGGCAGTTGAGACGGTTTCGGTTTTCGAAATGGAATGGCCTGCCAGCTTGGGAGTTGGGCCTTGAAGTTCCACACTCTTATTGATGTTCAGCCTCTAACAGAATTCTGTCTGGCTAGTTATAGTGGAGGGGTTTATCAAGAGAAGATGGGAATTATGATAATAAACGTATCCCCTGACCCCTTACTCAACAAATCGTATCCCCTTTCCACGCTAAACACCACTCCTACACCATGATACAGTTACACTAAGGAAGAGGCGACACATTTCTAATGTAAAAGTAATGTGAACAAACAGTTAAATTAATTAAACCATCAAATATGAATTAGCTAATTTATAACCACACACTTTGTCAATCAACTGGCAAGTTGGTGACAAACGCTCGCGTGTACCAGTTGTCTCTATAACTACTCTCAACTGACAACTCTATACTACTTGTCTATCCGACTTGTCTATCCGACTCTATACTACTTGTCTATCCGGGCCGACGCGTCGGCCTTTTTTCACTCGACAATATTCGGTATTAGCTAATTTAAAAGCTACCATAAATTATATTGTTTTTCGGAAAATAACAGTCATTTGAACGCACCATGGTTCATGCCTAAATATACCCACAATTAATCACTTTGATTGAGTAATAACCACTGATACACAGCTGTTTCAATTGATCAATCTAACTGTGATCTGTCATCTAGTTGTTGTGATCTATAGATCACCTAATGCTAGGTAGCAACTTGATTCTAGTCCTCCAAATTGCTTTAAAATTGAAGACCGAACTAGCAAATTGTTTCACATCGGACCCCTCCTCTTCCGTGACCATTAACTCCCCAATTTTCTGCCTTTTTTCCTCCTGTTGCTCCGAAAACAGACTCTCCTGACTCATCTCTTTGATAAGGGAAACCCGGGGTGTCTGAGCTGACTTCTTGAGGATACCTCGAAGGGGTTTGTCGGGGAGGCCACCGTCTGAGAGGGTTCGGGATCGGGGTACTTTCCTCTTGTTTGTACAGGACATCTGAGGGAGGGAGAAAGTGTTAAATTTGGACTGTTTTCATGAGACTCAATCTAGTCTCAATATAAACTCAACTCTCAATCCACTCTCCTGGCCTAAAAACACAACTCAAATAGTCAAATACCATTATTCCATCTTCTTACCAGATCACTGTCGCTCATTCTCCTGTTCCCCAAGTTTGCCGGGTCATTCATGGAGGTTCTTCTCTGTAGCAGTCGGTTAATGTCTGGGGGAGGGAGGGGGTTATAATGAGGGGGAAGAAAGTTTCAGACGGTGCATACGGTAAACTGTATGGCACATACGGTACGTCGGTACAGACGTGACGTAAAATTTACATGTGTGATGGAAAATGGCAGCCAATAAACTATCAAATTGTACCAGTCAGTACCAGAACAGGCTATATTTTATTTTTAACTAACATTGGCAATTTCCAGTCAACACTTCCAATGTACACTTTACAGCAGCTGTATCACTCTCGATATTTTACAGAAAACATACAATTATTTCTCAGTAATGAAACCCTAACTAACTAAGAATACTGCTATGTATTATTACAAGGGAAGGTACTACACCGCATACTCTCTCTTGTTATGTTTAGAAACTCACCGGCCGCGGCCTCGAACAGTTTCTGATCAAGGAAGACCTTCATTTCTGAACTCTTGTACATTGAGGATGGGAGGATACCGTGATCATTCAATTGGAACAAATCAGCTCCTGAGAGAGGGGGAGAGGGGGTTAGAATATTAGGGCAAGCCCTCTTTTACTGAAACGTATTCAGGGTATAACAGATCATGGAATTTGGGGGGAAGGATGGTAAAAAGTAGGGCCCTACCTAATTACCATGATCAAGAGTTCATTAATTAATTACCGTGATCTAGAAGGAGGGTGGTGATAGGAAGGTTATCGTTAGCTACTGCGTAGTGAAGTGCCGTCTCCCCATCCTCATCCTATATGGGAGGGAGGAGATGTTAGATGTTAGATAGATTGTGTCACAGAGATCAGAAAAAGCAAAACCGCCCGTAAATTACATGTTTCATGATGTTGTGAACTGACAATGAAACAATGACGCTTTTCATGTTACCATCCCATTATATTTAGGTACCGGCAGGCACCTCCCACCCTGTCACCATGTTTCCAATACATACCTGCATATTAATGTTGATTCCACTGATGGCAAGAATGCACCTGGTAGCCTCCAACCTGTCCTTCTTTACACACACATGCAGGGCGTGTTCCCCGTGAATACTGAGTTGTTGCTCCGCTGCATCCACCACTCCATCTAACACACAGGATAACTCGGCTAGGTTCTCTGGGGAAGGTATATGGTAGGGGGTTAGAGATAACAAATATCTGTCATAAAGTTTTTCTATAGCTATAGGTTCTTTAGCTTTTCTCTACTGCAGCTATATTAGGTTCGTTGGAAGCAGGACTTGAAGGAGTTAAAATAGTTAGTATTTGCGTCTTGACATTACTAAGTGTGAATTAATTTTAGGAGCCTGAGAGACTGATATAGAGTTACAGAGTGTTACAAAATTTATTTCCGGTTAATTTTGGTGCCTAAATCTGTAACAAGCATTCTCAGCTAACAGTGCAGTAACTCTCTCCAGTTTCCTAACACAGTACCACACTGCACACTCCAGTCTCCTAACAGTAACACACTGAGCCGAGAAGTAACCCTGAATAACTCGTATTGTATAGTTAGAGGCTGAGTTAGGTAACTCCCATGTTATAACATCCTAATAATAGGCGTGGGCTACGTTTATTGTCAACCTTATAAGGCTTTATAAACCTTACCCTAACAGAACCGAAATAAAACATTTACTTTTTGACGAACACACAAATCGACAAATCAAATTACTGAACAAATCAAATCCCATACAACAACTAATTTTCTAAATTGTGCGTACGATACTGTATCATAAATTAGGACTACATGTTTACTACAACACTGCACTCTACGTCTCTACTAATTGTCTATTCGACTGTAGTACCTGATTTGATAGCGTCTTCTAGGACGGTAACGTACCTGATTTGATAGCGTCCTCTAGGACGGTAACATCTGTAAAGGAAACCTTCCTGTCCCGGGGCAATTGTCCTCCCTCACACACAATCATAGACTTGAGCTATAGATATTAATTGATTAATTGTATAATTAATAAAACTAACATACACAACTAAAGTACAATTGAAGTAACTACAGCTGTGGTTGCTTTTTCCCCTATACTTAAAAAAAGATAAGTTTATAATGGTTGTGATGTAACCCCAGCTGTGACTTCCTAAGCTATTATACTAGGCTATACTAGGCTGTGTGGCAATTAAAGAATTACCGCAAACGAAGGCTACGGTTGGATAGGACAAAAGTTGTTTTCAGAATTTATCCGCACGCAAGATCCCAGTCAAACTAATCAAAGAGAGAATTTGGAATAAGAGATGGGATAGAGATTTTGTAAGGGCCGGACGGGGGCAACAGAGCAAATCTAAGTGGATACAATTATACACGCGTGGTGACTGTGTATTTACTCTCTCCCTCTCGGCTCTCTCTCGTCTTTGCAATTCCGTACCTCTTGGCAACAAAAGTCACGATTTCGAGAACAGCAGGTCACGATTATTCAAGAGGAAAAAACTACAGGAAAACAAAATGTACAGCACGCATTTCTCTGTGTAAGGGGTGAAATTAGAATTAGCGGGAAGACTGCCACGAACACAAAAAAGACCGGAAATTCTGTTTCTCTCTATTTCCCGTTTCTGACGTTCATCCGATATTCCCAACGACAGCAGCGACATGAATTGTACATTTTGAAGAAATGAACATTGGCCACGTGAGCCAGAGGTACACGTGGACTCACATGTGTGTAGACATAAAGCATTTACAGACAAAATGAAATGAGAGAAAATACTAAGAGCGGACAAGAGAGATAGAAAGAGACAAGAGAGCGAGTATATGGCTTGAATTCCTTCGACTAAGAGAAATGAAGTCCTAGGATGGACTGCTAGAGTGGAATTATACATTCTGAATATAAAATAGGGTACATCATATGAGGTATGAATCTGTAATAACAGAATTAAAATCACGTCTCCTCATATTGAGACTTCACACTTTTATAGCAAGGTTTGTCTCAGGTTGTCTCAGGTTCCTTACTCCGTAAGGGTTGTCTCACAAAATACTGTCCTCTCCGAACAGGGACGCTGAGGTCCTGTGAGGAGAAGGAGAGCTGCGTACGCGAGTTTACAGTCATGCGGTATGACACAACAGGTCGATCTGCGTGACTAGCTATTGTAATGTATAATAGGAGGGCTCAATAAATGCCAGGTATATCTAAGATGAACTCTTGCATAAAGGGATAAATTATAAGATGAGGTTAGGATAATTTTGTAGGGATAAATTGTAAGTTATAGACCACGGCATGGCATACCAAGATAATATAAAATTGCAGCTTCATGAGGCCTGTAGATATTTTCACAAAGGGGCTGGACCTAGTTTGGGCTTTGAGGCGATTTGTATCTAATCAAAGTGTCTCTAAACTGAATTCATGTTCGTGTTCTGACATATCATGGCTAAAATAAAACATGTACCTACATGCATGTACCGTCCTATTGATAAACTATTCCCACGGTAAAGATAGACCCCACGTGGATAAGATAGTAAGATAGCTTGGAGTGGGTTAACGGGGAAGTTAAGTGTAGGAGGAAAGTGGAGCAATATGTGGATACGATCTTACCAGTCACATATAGTTCAAATGTGAAGACTATAATAATTGCGAGGCAATCAAAGTCAAGTTTGAAAAGAAAGATGAGCCATCCAGAAATTGAACTCCAACTAGTGATTAACAAGATAAACAACAATATAATGGTACTAAATCAATTAAAATTGACTGAAGCTTTCGAGAACACTATGTTTCACGTCTTCAGCTATCCAACCAGTGAGACTATAAAGCTTGTTCGTGTCGACAGCTCCATCTCTCTCATATCTTGATCAGTAGTCAACAAATGTAACAATTGTATTGACAGAGAAATGTCACAATTGATATCATAATTGTAGCCGCCATTGTGAAGAGGAAAAATCAACAACAGAATTGTTTGTCAACGCCGGTTTTTTCTCTCGCTTTCTCTCGCTCTTTCTCGCTATCACGCTTTCTCTCAATCCTGCTATCTCTCTATCTATCTTTTTTCATTATCATCCATCTGCCAAACCGCACGCTCAAGAAACCACACACATGTATCATCGACAACAACTGAAAACGTAGAGTGAAAGATATATCAGACAATGCAGTGGACAGAGAAAGAAAAAGAACCAGCAAAGAGAGAAAAAGAACCAGCAAAGAGAGAAAAACTGGGCGTTTTGGTGTGGTTGGTATAGTTAAAATGCAGTGTGTTATAGGGTGGTGACATGAGGCTGTAGTTGGGGGAGGGAGAGAGAAAGAGAGAGAAAGAGAGAGAGACAGAGAGAGAGAGAGAGACAGAGAGGGAGACAGAGAGAGACAGAGAGAGAGAGGCAGAGAGAGAGAGACACAGAAGAACATGGATCAGCCGGGATAGTTGTTTAACTTGAAATTGACATACAACGTGGCGTCTGCAATCTTGGTACGGGTAGGAACAGCTGATGACCTAGTCGAGTCTCGTACATTTTATTAGCAGAGACATGGGTGACGATTCCCTTGCTCGACCCTGTGACCTGTCTCACCGCGAAAAATAAAAAGGGTTTGAACAAAACAAGGTGACGATGGAGGAAGACATTTGAGAGAATCCTATCGATAGAAACTAGATCACGATGAGCGATGTTACAGTTTGCAACACAAACTGAGAAGAGAGAATATCAAAGGATCATTATGACATTATATAGGGTTTTGATCACTGAGCTGTGATTTATAACTCCGGCCATCTACTCAGACTAAGTTTTGTCAGGAGCCCCCCCCCCCCCCCCCCCCCCGGATGTGGAAATATCACTTGCCACAGCTACTATAAATTTACAGGTTTCAGATGCAACAAAAAGAAAAGTCACTGCGAGGCGGCTGGGATATAAGAAAACGACCAGAAAGAAATCAACCCTAATCGTGTAATAAATGGCCACAAAAACTACGCTTGCACAAATCACAGGTGCCTATATAACAGATGCATGGGTATTACAATTAGGATATTTCTGTCACCTAAAGATGCATGGGTATATATCACAATTAGGATAATTTTAGCAAACAGACACTAAGAATTGTCTTTCCCCTGATTGAAGATATCACAGGATCTTGCATTCAAGGTGATGTTACGATCACACCGCATATGTGATATTACTTCAGTCTATCATAGATCAAGTTTTATCAAGGAGCCCCCTCCTCCATCGTATCAAATGTGTTGGTGGAAATATACTTGCATGCGGAATATTTAACTTTGCACAAAGGCCATGACGGTACTATCGTCTGGATATAAAAAACTCGAAAAACCGGAACCCCTAACTCGTATAAATGGCCAAGTAGTTGCAACAGGTGCCTTATAACATCTGGTATATTACATGAATTCTTACTAATAATCATGGGGTGACTAATGAACTTTAGTGTGAACTAAATGTTTCACGGTCATGTATGCATATATTGTCAATTCAGTTGGTGATGCTAACCAATGTGCCAGTACTTTTAGTCAATGTATATTGCATGTAGTGGCAATTGTAGATCATATATATACAATGGTTGTTGGATGAGATACTAATGTGGAATACTTGAGGCCATGCGGTATAATATGTATAAACTTTTGAAACCGGAACCCCCTACTATCAATGAGTGGAGTTAGACTAATGACTAATACTGGGGACTAGACTAGATGTATATTTTAACAGATGCATAATAATTCTGTCAAATTCACAATGGCCTGGCTGCATATTGCTGTGCAGTGCTGCTGCACACAATTGAATTGCAGTTAGTGAGCTGTCAAAGAAGAAGAGGCACAAATTTGTGGCTCATTCTAACTTGTTCTTCCTGCCATTATGTTTCCTGTTCTCTCTCTCTCTCTCTCTCTCTCTCTCTCTCTCTCTCTCTCTCTCTCTCTCTCTCTCTCTCTCTCTCTCTCTTCCGTGCTTTTGATACTCTGCTAATGCACCCTAGCTAGTGTTATTCTATTCATGCGAAATAATCTAATTAAATTCGAAGAGAGAAAGCAGCTGACAAGGAAAAGGCATTTGACAAGCTGCCGAGCACCCAGTTGTCGACAGTGTTGAACTGGAATACAGTGACATTGTGTAGCTCACACGGAGAGGGTTCGGCAGAGTGACACGGCATGAAGTTATTCGCCAGACTTCAGAAAATCAAGAATTCATGATAGTAGACATGTCGACAATGAACTGCTGCATTGAATTTAGTGAACGCGAGTATAATTACAAGAAACACATGTGTTTCCTACCAATGACCACATGGTGTGTTTCATGTCTTTTGTATCCCGGATCCCCCCATTGTCTGTCCACACGTTCTGCCTCTTGTTCACATGGAAGACGCGGCAGAACAAAAGCGTGATGTTGATATGAAACAAACAGAGAAAGCACTGTCACGCACAGGCAATATGTGTCATGATATCACCAAGATATTACTGTATGTGAATATGATGAAATATATCATATATGGCACCTTGAACTGCTCGCAAACAGTAGACGAACGAAAAACAAGGAGAACCATGATGTAGACTGAATGCATTTCCGAGGATTTGTGACGCGTTATATATAAAACAGAGGCAGCTATATTGGACATGGAACTAAACGTCTAATAGGCCAGCGGTATAAGAATACAAAAGGAGAGACAACACGGTTATTATACGAGCTAGTTGACACAATTCGTACAGTTTGAGTAAAGTAGGTGTGAAACAGTAGCAGCTGAATGTAGAAGGGAATGAAAAGACAAAATAGCAGGATAATAGAAGATAAAGGAGGGGTAAAACTGACAAGTCATGAAGCTCAGATATCTGAGCTTCATGACTTGTTATATACCCCGACGATATACACAACTGTCACAGCTATATGACGTGTTATCCTTCTCTTTCTTTATTCATCTGTTTAACTCTCTACTAAATCTAAAGCGCCTCCCTAGACGAGCCAAAAGCAAAAGAATACTCGAGAAAGTCCCCCTGAGAGGACTTCCAGACATTCCGCAACTTAAACGAGTGACGTCAAGACTCAAGAGCTGAAAAGATAAGAAATTGAGACTTTCGAGAGAGGTATGAAGTTGAACCGGCCACGACTGGACAAGGTGACGTATGCAAATAGAACCATCTAGAACTCGTTTTCTTCCACACATATAGCTTGGGTATAGTTTATCAGTTATCTCACAAGTAACGAATGGTATGATGATGTTATGTAATATATTGCTTTTAATAACTATCTAGCAGTGAGAGTTGGTATAGGATCACAGACTAGGATATTGCCTAATATATTACTATTTGGTGGGTCCTATAATAGGGTTATATTGGGCAACATCGAATAATGTAATGCTGTTCACATTCAATAGCGTCCCAGCCTATGTGATCCTAACATTTTGTACTGCTAGTGTATTCTTCAAGAGGGATCAGGGCTTCATTAAAACTATCAAACATCAATTCCACGATATAGCTAAGAAATCTCAACATATAACATTAGGTGATACTCAGTAGGTCGAAACACACTAGCTGCACTACTCAGAGGATTTGGAGAGAACGCTAGGTGATATACTGGAGAGGATTTGGAAAGAATCCAGACTCCAATTGATCTGTCACCACGTCCAAGTTGTAGCAGCTCATACAGGCCGCCGTAACGTACTCCAGCCATGTAACAGCTTTGTAACAGTACTGTGTGACACGAATTATAGATATATGGACCTATGTTGGGCACGAAGTACCCCTGCTTGGTATACTTGGTATATATTTCTTTCCACTCAAAGAAATTCGAAAGAAAGGAGGCAACAGTGGAAAAGGGGAAGTTGGGAATATGAATAGAACTACGTCGTAGAAGTATCGCGACAATCAACATGTGATGTAACACCGCGTCAAACAATCAAAACGTCACTTGAACACCAAGATATATCAGTGTCATCATTATCAGTGTGAATATCACACGCTTACAAAATTCTTATTTTCAGTTTTCACACTACAAAACCCGGCTCAAAAACACCAGCCAACTCTAAAATAAATGGCAGCTTGTGTGTTTGTGAAAAAAACCGCATACAACTTCTGCCTGGAACATGTCCTAAAAATAGAGCTGCCGGGGGGGGGGACAGCTCATACAACAGAGCATTGTGTGTCCCGCATATATCATCACACTATAATAGCAATAGGTTGCTGGCACTATATAGCATCCCGGAAACAGAGATATAGAGCCTCACAGCTAGCTGATCTTTACCAGAGACAACAATTCATGCAGCACTGTAGTAAAAGATCTTCTGCATTTACCATTCATGTTAAAATATTCTCTCCTTGTAATTAATGCTGTAATTTAGTGGATATATGGGCGGGTGGTAATTCTTTAAATTATACACCAATTAAAAAGGAAGGCGAGATCTCTGCAACGGTTAATTTTCATCCTATTGGGAAGAAAAAAGACACGGGCGATCACAACTTACAAACGGCAATACAAATTTGTGAAAATATATTTGCTTCAGAAATTAAGAATCGATTTATAAATTATGTGTTTTTACACTGTGGTTACATGGTGTGTGTGATTGTGTTACATGGTGTGTGTGTGTGTGTGTGTGTGTGTGTGTGTGTGTGTGTGTGTGTGTGTGTGTGTGTGTGTGTGTGTGTGTGTGTGTGTGTGTGTGTGTGTGTGTGTGTGTGTGTGTGTGTGTGTGTGTGTGTGTGTGTGTGTGTGTGTGTGTGTGTGTGTGTGTGTGTGTGTGTGTGTGTGTGTGTGTGTGTGTGTGTGTGTGTGTGTGTGTGTGTGTGTGTGTGTGTGTGTGTGTGTGTGTGTGTGTGTGTGTGTGTGTGTGTGTGTGTGTGTGTGTGTGTGTGTGTGTGTGTGTGTGTGTGTGTGTGTGTGTGTGTGTGTGTGTGTGTGTGTGTGTGTGTGTGTGTGTGTGTGTGTGTGTGTGTGTGTGACCTTATCCACTGCTATGATATAACCTGACTGTGTCACCCCTACTGCACCCAAGATGTCGTCAACATTTAGCAAGGGGGAGTACAAATTAGGAAATAATTGGAAAATCAGCTGTGCAGCTGCTGGAAATAGATTTGAACAGAGCCTAGCTGCCAATAGCTCCACATGTGGTACAGGTAGCCGCTAATAAAATGTAGCGAATGGAGTTTGTTGGCAGCTTGTCGACAAACTATGACTCGACGAACAGAGAGAGAGAGGCCAAAGGGAGAATACTCGAGTTTCCACACGCCCACACGTTTAGGTCAAGTGTTTACTTCCACTGAGTTCCCAACAACCCGACAAACAACAGGGCGTTACCAATTCGTATGTTGAAAATCACAGAGTATAAAAACATATTATACAGAGACCGATTTGTATCTCTCTGTATTTTTCTGTGTCTCTCTGCTTTTTCTTCTCTCTCTCTGTCCTAATCCATAACTGGGCTAAGCGCCAGTCAATTAAATATACTCATAAAGCAGGCCTAACCACGTGATATTAATATAGCAGTTCTAAAAAATGGCGTACAGATTATAATTTAAATATTAGGCTCACTAGATAGATACTAGGAAAGCAGTACTGGTCGGTCTGATCATAAAGAAACCGACAAGCACGATGATGACTCAGATACGGCCTATTGCATGCATCGATTATCAATGATTCAAAAAGTTCTGAACGCATTCTCATTTAGCCTTAAAAAGTCTGAACAAATCAGTCATAGAGCGAGAATTGAAAGTTGAACATAAAGCACGAGGTATTTCTGAGAAAATCAAAGAGCTAGATAGAGAAAGAAACGACTTCTCTACCATTTCACCCTACTGGAAATTCCGTCATCCCCACTTTTACATTCTACACATTCACACACCGTCACACCAACAGCAATTACCACAATTTCCTGCCGTAAAAGAGTGAAACCATCGAACATCATATTATAACACCTCGAATACTGATCTGAAATAATACTAATAATGAGCCTTGAGTGCTAAACGATACCGTACGGACGTACGAATTTATGGGTTCAATAAAATGTCAGAGTTGTCAGAATTTTGTTTATAACAACCCCTGTGCTATATTTAGACGGTGGACGTGCTAAAATCGGAACATATATCTGTCTACTGTCAATTTATTGTCTCTCTCTTTAAATGGCTGGCTTCCAGCAGGAAAAGTGCGTCACTAAATTTGTGCATACAGTATAGCTTCCAGTCCGGATGCTGGATAGTTTGCCATTTAGCATAGAAAACAAATAGGAAAATCCAAGCTCGAGAGAGTCTTATAAATACAACTCGAATAATAACGTTTACATAGGCCAAACATAACTGGTTTATTCACATTTCACAATGATTACACTGCAGAATATAGCAAGCTTCAATAAATTAGTGACAGAAATAAAACTCATATGACTAATGGATATATTTACTATCGAAATTCTCGGCTATACACCACGTCAAGGTAGTACCTAGGCATATTAAATATTTTGAGAAATATATTTATCACCTTGCAGTAAGCAGTTAAATGTTAATGTTCCACCTAGATCCCGCTTCTTTAGAAATTTATCATACAACAAATAGGACAACGTGTTTGGGTTCCAAGATATGGGTGGTCACTGCAGCACTGGTCACTTTTTACTTAATTAATTAGTCCACATTGCCCCTATATTTGGGACCAAATAGTAAGCTTACGTAAGTCCACTAGCAGGAAGCGACCGAATATTCGGTTCGGTTCGGTTCGGTTCGGAAATTCGGTGTTTTTTGGGCGGTTCGGTTCGGTTCGGTTCGGTAGGAAATTTTGGCCGAACCACCGAATTTTTTGGTCAAAAAATGCCCAGAAATCGGGCTTTTTCATGCAAAATTTTTCAATTATTTCACGAAAATTGTATGGATTTCAATGTCAATTTCGGCGTATTAACCCTATTTCGAATCGGTGGTGCTATGTGGAAATGATTTCGCCTTCACATTAGATGGTTATGAAAATAAAATTGTCGAATTCTAAACCCCTATGCCTTTTTACAAAAGGCATCCGGGTGAATGCCTTCGGCATTCACCGGGCGGGGAAAAAATTCATGGAGAGCACCGATCAAGGTGTTAAGAATCATTCTCTGAAATTTTGTAAAAAAGTTTGGAAAATATTTCTAAGTCAATTTTATGGAAAATTTTCTATGTCAATTTTTGCGTACGAATCGTGTTTCGAATCGGTATTGCTAAGCGGGAGTGATATTGCTAATTAGTGGGTCCGAGATGGATTATGCTGATACGTGATCCCCCATCAAATCTAATTAGTAAGTTTAGGGGAAACGATTCATGTTTCAATAAATCCTGCTAATTAGCGAGAGCACTGCCGCATAGCATCACCGATTCGCAACACGATTCGTACGGCAAAATTGACATAGAATTTTTTTCCGAAATTGACTTTGAAATATTTTACAAAGTTTTTTCACAAATTAAATGTTTCTCTAAAAATTCATGGAGAGCATCGATCAAGGTATTGAGAATCATTACCTGAAATTTTGTGAAATTTTTTTGTGAAAAAATTTTAATAAATTATGGTATACGAATCGTGTTTCTAATCGACAATGCTAAACGGGAGTGATGTTGGTAATAGTGGGTCCGAGATGGATTGTGCTGATACGTGATCATCAAATCTAATTAGGAAATTTAGAGAGACACGATTCATGGTTCGTTTATCCTGCTAATTAGCAATACCATTCCCGTATAGCATTGCCGATTCGAAACACGATTCGTACGCAAAAAAGACATAGAAAATTTACGATAAAATTGACTTTGAAATTTTTTTCACAAAATTGACTTTGAAATTTTTTCAAACATTTTTAACAAAATTTCAGAGAATGATTCTCAATACCTTGATCGGTGCTCTCCATGACTTTTTAGAGAAACATTTATACAGAAAAAGTTTTGTATGGTTCGGTTCGGTTCGGTTACCGAAATTCGGTTCGGTTCGGTTCGGTCTTCGGTCGGTAAAAAGTTTTCAAATTCGGTTCGGTTCGGTTCGGTGGAAAAAAAACCGGTTCGGTCGTTTCCTGTCCACTAGACTAAGTACTGTGGCCCAAATTGCCCCCGTCCTACTCAGCTCTAATCCGGACATGATCGAACCCCCGTGGACCAAAAAGCGTGAAAACTGAACAGTGAACACGTGATGCTATTGCTACTGATGGCTGAACGCAAGTATTGGCATGGTGGAGGCCAGTAAAAAATTTCTGAAGTCGACCACATCGTTTTGAAATGTTTCCAGCTGTCTGGCGACGCGGACCCCCCGCACAATCTCGGTCGCACACGGTTGACGGTGTCTATGTCATGTCACCAAGGGCGACACTAGACAGTTCTCAGTCCGGCGGCTTAAGCGAACGACAGACTGCGGCCAAATCATGGCAAACATTGCATGACATTGCAAACCGGAACGTCAAGAAATGCTGTTGCTGCATTAGCACACTGTCAATTTGGTCGATGAGATCAAGTTGAGACTTTTTGCAGATTGTTTGCGGAGTAAAATTTCAGTGAACCGGCGGCGCGGCTGAAACAGTTATTTCGCGCGCTACACAAAATGCAGCGGATTTAAACTTTTCAACGTTCGCGCGCGTTGCATTTGAATTGAACTGTTTCTGGTTTTTTGACGGACGCAAAGTTTTAAAGTCGGATTTTTTGAAACTGTCACTCCCCTGGGTATTTTCAATTTGTTAAATGACCAAAAAGCCGGTTCCTGACGAGATACGAGA
>CM035358.1:7603244-7666469 GCA_020137815.1 Hormiphora californensis
TTATCACCCTCAACGCGTCTGTTTCTCGTCATTATCTTGTCTTTCTTTAGTCCGAGTGGCCGGTTACGCTGAGAACAGGAAAAATGTTGTTTAAATGTTCTAACCCACATTTACATTTCTGCGCACAAAATAGTCTAGCTAGGCAAGAAAATTGGTTAACAGATCGGTCAGCAGAACAACTTCCAATAGTTGGTCAACTACGCTTTTTATCCAAGGGATAGACGACAGTTTCTCCTCCTTCTTATACGACACTAGCGCACCCATTGGGTGCGCCTCAAGTAAGGGCTTTTTGATAACCCACCCGGCTTCGCCGGGTGGTTCTCTTCGGCCCTTTCAACGTCAATAACACGGTTGCCATGGCAACTGAATTGGTAACTATGGGGACTGGCATGTTAAAAGTCATTCGAAAATATCAACAAACTTCCACCGGAAGTTCCAAAAGTGTGAGCAACAGCTTTACAGCTTTGGGCACATAAAGTGTTTTATGAAGGAGCACTGTCGCGTAGAAACGCACTGAACGAACGACTTCGACGCGACAATGCGACATTTCCAAATTATAATACACTAGCGCACCCATTGGGTGCGCCTCAAGTAAGGGCCTTTTGATAACCCACCCGGCTTCGCCGGGTGGTTCTTTTCGCCCCTTTCAACGTCAATAACACGGTTGCCAAGGCAACTGAATTGGTAACTATGGGGACTGGGATGTTAAAAGTCATTCGAAAATATTAACAAACTTCCGCTGGAAGTTCAAAAAGTGTGAACAGCAGCTTTACAGCTTTGGTCATATGAAGTGTTTTATGAAGGAGCAGACTGTCGCGTAGAAACGCACTGAACGAACGACCATCACTTCGACGTCGTTCATCTCCAAATTATAATAGAGATATAGACTAGCGCACCCATTGGGTACGCCTCAAGTAAGGGCGTTTTGATAACCCACCCTTCCGCTGTACCCATCTGCACGTGCAGTATCAACCAACCCGCCCCTAACGACGGTTGCTAGCGACATCTCCAAATTATAATAGAGATTAACTTTTTCATTAGTTTCTTCATTCATAATTGTTGAGATTTAACACAACTCGGGGAAATGAAGAAAATTTATAGAGATGGGGAAATAAGGAATTTGCTCTCTAAATTTTCAGCTCGGCCCATCATCGCTTTACTCTGTTTTTTTGAAATTCTACGATTTGGGAATCTATAAATAATATAAATAAAAGGAGAGACAAGAGCTTGAAGCTTCGTTTATTCTACTAGGGAGCGAGGGAGAGCAAAACGAGAGATTGCTCGCTACACACGGTCAGCTTACAATAATCGGTTATAAATAAAACGCTATATCACGCAGCTGGAGGAGGGCAACAGATATTATTTATATAAGGAACGATAAGATAAAAAAAGGAGAATAGCTAAATTAAGCTTGCTCAATGTGTATGTGTGTTTATTCTTTGATTTACGATAAGAAAACATTTTTACAAAAAGCAAATGTTTCACAGGTTACCCTGGTTACCGGACGAACCCCACTGACCTTGTGCTTGTGGTGAATGAAGTGAAATTTGTAAAGTTTCGGTTTTGGGGTAGTATTCAGAACAGCTGATATATGAGGGGCAAAACTAAATGTTGTATCTCAAAGCACACACACACAATCTCAAAGAAAAAACACAAAGTGTCACAACACACAGTACACACGTCACACACACACACACACACACACACACACACACACACACACACACACACACACACACACACACACACACACACACACACACACACACACACACACACACACACACACACACACACACAGGCTCCTCGAAGGTGTTCAAAGATCCTTCATTGCTAGGATATCCAACTCTGGTGATAACTACTGGGACCGCCTCCAAAACCTGGGCCTCTCCTCTCTTCAGAGACGCCGTGAACGCTACTCCATCATCCTTATTTGGAAAACCCTGCACGGTCTAGTCCCCAACAACCTGGGCATCGCTTTTAGGCCCCCTAGCAGACTCGGGATCAGGGCCCTTGTTCCTGCCATTCCGGATACCAGAGGCCGGCGAGCGAAATCTCTCTTTGAAAATAGCTTTACAGTGAGAGCACCTCGTCTCTGGAACACCCTCCCGGCAACTGTCACTGAGGCCTACCCTCTCTCGGCCTTTAAGACGTCACTACAGCGTCATCTCGATACCATACCTGACCAGCCTCCAATTGCTGGCTATGGTTACTGTAACGATAACTCACTGCTCGATTGGGCAGTTTCTGGTGGTCCTGAGAAAGGGATGGCCTGCTAGGATCCTACGAAGCCTCCAAAAGTAACAAAAGTAAGTAACACACACACACACACACACACACACACACACACACACACACACACACACACACACACACACACACACACACACACACACACACACACACACACACACACACACACACACACACACACACACACACACACACACACACACACACACACACACACACACACACACACAGAGTCTATAGGGTCTGATGGCAGTGTAGATTAGGGGTTGGTGTGGGAGGTTCCCTGACTGGTCCTTTTTATCCTTGTCTCCATCCTCCTACCGTGCACTACTTCTGTTGGGAAAGTTTATTAGTATTTTTTAATGATTTGTGGCAGAGATAAAGATGTTTTGAAGACTGATTTAAATATGATGTATCCCAGTAATGTTTCTGGGTGAATGAAAATTAAGATATATCAATATCGCACAAGTCTCAAATCAAAATCCGAATTGCGCCATGTAATTAAAATGGAAGCATGTAGCAAGACTCACCATATTCTCGCCAGGGAAAGTTTGTAGTGATCAACATGAATCATGAAAATAACAGTAAAAAAACTCCGGCATCGACCCTCTCCCACAGAAACATAAGATCAACACAAGTACATATTATACATATTATTTGTGTACAATTTAGTTTGTCAAAACAAATTAGTCTGTCATTAGTCACAAACAGATGCCAACTAAATCTACCCTGATACTTTTACTGTAATTCGAGTCTGTATAAAACAAAGGAAAAGGCACATGTGAATTTAGCTATGGAAGCGTGAATTATATACTTACCAAAACACTGTGGTATATCACTTGACCATGATAGATCCTCCTGACATGTCAGTGTTGTGCTTCCCATTATAATACTGTTGGCAGCGCATTCGATGGTGGCAGTTGTCCCTGTTGGTGAGGCAGGCCAGTTTCCTTGTGTTGATCCTTCAACAGTAAAGGCGGGACACGCTGGTTCTGATTAGAAAGAGTGGATATCATATAAATAATATGATATTGATATGTCAACTTTATGTCAAATGATTAAACGTCTGAACCAAAATCTCCATCATGAGAAGTTTGAACCCCTCTGATCCAGCGACAACCCCGAACCCCCACACTTTGCAGTATAATAATAGTGGTACACCTAAAATACCTTTACCTGCTTTGTAGAAGTCAGATGCTGTGTCGGTACTGCCAAACATGATCTGCTCCACAACATCACCACCCCACGTTGTAACACAGCCGCTACGTGAACTATCTGCGAACAGGTAGTTCAGCACCTCAACGTCATTACATGTGATGATGATGGCGGTCTCTGTTTTGGCAATCGTCCAGATCTTATCCACCTCCACTGGGGGTTGTACTGGCAGGTTTGTGTAGCTAGTGGTGCAGTAGGCTATCAGGTACTGCATTGTGGAGGAGAAACTTACAGCCACACCACCGATATAGCTGTTGTCCTTGTCGTACATAAACACCGTGATCTGCTCATAACTGCCCAGAGTAGAGTCCGTCTTTATCTGGAGAGGTGTTTCTTCCAGGTCCCAGGGTATCTTCACACCCCGCTCAACAGCTGTCAACCCTGAGAGAATTTAATTCAGGAATTTGGCTGCTTGATGTACTTGTTAATGATTGATGACGCGTATAAAACAGTCCCAAAGTAATCTTGATAACTGAATAAGTGAACTTGATATACTTGCTAGACCCTCTTTTACTGATTAGAACATATAAAATATATCGATTTTGATAATCATAGTTGCTTACAAATTTGTAACAAACCTGTAATGGTAGTGGTAGCTGGTCGCCACAAGCCAGCTACCGAAAGGTAAAATACCAGAATCAAACGCATCGATGCATCATTTTCTTCACTAAAAGAAAGATTGCAAAGATTCAACACAACTTTGGGAAATGAGGATTTTGCTCTCTCAGTTCAGATCACATTGCCGTTGCTGCGAGTTGATTTTTATCGCTCTGATTGTTATCTCTGTTTGCAACTGACCCACCGTTTGAGGATCACCGTTATTTCATGATGACGTTGCACAACGTCCCTGAAAAGGTTACCCACTTTATAAACCGTCTCATTACCCAGAGGCCCCCTACTGCATCGCCATCTAACAAGTATTCTTCGGATGAGATAGGAAGAGGATTGCATGTTGCTGATATCACTCCTGAGATGTTAAGTGGTAGGAAGTATTCGAAGAAAGGCTTAGCATTGTGTTTGTCGGAGGCATGCAAGTTACTAGTTGATCTTTCAGTCCCCAAGGGGAGTACTACCCCTAGTTCAAGTACTACTCCGAGTAGGAGTCATCCACCTGAGGAATGGTGGCATTGTAAAGATGATGATAAGATCATTCTACATGAGGAACTAGCTGAGGCCCACCGAAAGGTGATTGATCTTCAGGATCAAGTCATCAAGTTGAAGGACGAGATTAGAAACGTGGAGACCGCTGCAGTTACCAAGACTGTTCAACGTGATCTGAAGAGCTACTCAGCTATGCTCAGTCAGAACTGTGCAGCAGCTCTTGCTCCTATTAGGATCCAGCGGGCTGTCATCAAGGCATCTGTCCCGAAACCTGAGGAGGAGGACCGAAACAGTAATCTGATAGTATTTGGACTGCCGGAGGAACCTGCTGGAGTGACGGTTGACACCACTGTCGCGTCTTTGTTGGAGGAACTGGACGAGAAGCCCCCGATGAACAATTGTATGAGGTTGGGTACTCTAGCTGAGGGCAAGGTGAGGCCAGTGAAAGTGTCTTTAGAGTCTAGAGACAGTCTTCTTGTTTTATTGAGAAAGGCAAGTGTGCTGAGAAACAGTGAGAACTATAAGAGAGTGTATCTTGAGCCTGATCGTAGTTATGAGGAGAGACCCTAGTCAGAATTAAATACGTATTTATTGCGCAAATACGTATTTAAATAGCGCGTAAATACGCTATAAATACGTATTTAATACGTATTTTTTGCTAATAAATAAGTAAAAGCCGCGCATTTTGCTCGTGCTGACAATACTAGCGGTGAGTTTTATGCCCAGATTGCATGCTTGAGCGCCTTACGTCGCGTAAAACGTCTCACCTTCCCTTTCCAGCCCTATCGCCAATTGCTACTCCCTTTCCCGTGCTGTAAACCTTCTGTGAAACATCTCACCTTCCCTTTCTAGCCCTATCGCCAATTGCTACTCCCTTTCCCGTGCTGTAAACCTTCTATAAAACATCTCACCTTCCCTTTCCAGCCCTATCGCCAATTGCTACCCCCTTTCCCGTGCTGTAAACCTTCTATAAAACATCTCACGTTCCCTTTCCAGCCCTATCGCCAATTGCTACCCCCTTTCCCGTGCTGTAAACCTTCTGTAAAACATCTCACCTTCCCTTTCCAGCCCTATCGCCAATTGCTACCCCCTTTCCTGTGCTGTAAACCTTCTGTGAAACATCTCACCTTCCCTTTCTAGCCCTATCGCCAATTGCTACTCCCTTTCCGGCCGTGCTGTAAACCTTCTATAAAACCCTTGGTTCCCCTGCTACCACGACCCAAAAACTCTTGTAACAATACAAATTGGTCTGAACCAAGTGTTAGAACCCTTGGTTCCCCTGCTACCACGACCCAAAAACCCTTGTAACAATACAAATTGGTCTGAACCACGAGTTAGAACCCTTGGTTCCCCTGCTACCACGACCCAAAAGGGCTGTAACAATACAAATTGGTCTGAACCAAGTGTTAGAACCCTTGGTTCCCCTGCTACCACGACCCAAAAACCCTTGTAACAATACAAATTGGTCTGAACCACGAGTTAGAACCCTTGGTTCCCCTGCTACCACGACCCAAAAGGGCTGTAACAATACAAATTGGTCTGAACCACGAGTTAGAGCCCTTGGTTCCCCTGCTACCACGACCCAAAAGGGATGTAACAATACAAATTGGTCTGAACCACGAGTTAGAGCCCTTGGTTCCCCTGCTACCACGACCCAAAAGGGCTGTAACAATACAAATTGGTCTGAACCACGAGTTAGAGCCCTTGGTTCCCCTGCTACCACGACCCAAAAGGGATGTAACAATAAAAATTGGCACAAGTAGCAAGCAATAAATGATTTAAAGCACGGGAAAGGGATTAGCAATTGGCGATAGTGCTAGAAAGGGAAGGTGAGATGTTTTACAGAAGGTTTACAGCACGGGAAAGGGGGTAGCAATTGGCGATAGTGCTAGAAAGGGAAGGTGAGATGTTTTACAGAAGGTTTACAGCACGGGAAAGGGGGTAGCAATTGGCGATAGGGCTGGAAAGGGAACGTGAGATGTTTTATAGAAGGTTTACAGCACGGGAAAGGGGGTAGCAATTGGCGATAGGGCTAGAAAGGGAAGGTGAGATGTTTTATAGAAGGTTTACAGCACGGGAAAGGGGGTAGCAATTGGCGATAGGGCTGGACAGGGAAGGTGAGATGTTTTATAGAAGGTTTACAGCACGGGAAAGGGGGTAGCAATTGGCGATAGTGCTAGAAAGGGAAGGTGAGATGTTTTATAGAAGGTTTACAGCACGGGAAAGGGGGTAGCAATTGGCGATACGGCTGGAAAGGGAAGGTAAGTTGTTTTAAATCGGTCAAGGACGATGTTACAAAAGAGATGTTACAAAAACAAGATGTGCCAGTCGGCTGGGGATTGATCAAATACAAATGGAAATTGGAGTCACAATGCGGTAAATCTGCTTCCTAGCATTGTGGTAACCGTTGCCGTGCATCCAACGCGACTTTCAGGCTCAGCTTTGGACGACAAATCGGCCAAAATGCGCGGCTTAACAAGCGCGTTCTTATTTATTAGCAAAAAATACGTATTAAATACGTATTTATAGCGTATTTACGCGCTATTTAAATACGTATTTGCGCAAAAAATACGTATTTAATTCTGACTAGGGGAGTTGAGAGGAGAAGAGCGGTGAAGACTTTGAATGAGCTGAGACAGGCGCATCCCGAGAGAAAGTATGTTTTAAGGAAAGGTGTAATTGAAAGCATCTGAACTCATTAAATTTGCCCCACAAGCTTGTGGAGATCCTTTTCCTGTTTTAAATGTTTTCACTGACTTGATTTGATCTCTTCGCACGGGGCGGGACCCAGTGTGTTTGTCATTTATTTGATTTACATTGCTGTTCGTCCACCATCAAATTTTTCAATCCAAATCCAAAATCTCTAATTTTCAGCTCTGCTAAAATCATCTCCGTACGTTGTTTTTTTGAAAAGCTACGATTTGGGAATCTATAAATATAATAAGGAGAGACAAGAGCTTCGTTTACTCTTATACTAGGGAGCGAGGGAGAGCAATTATAACGAGAGATTGCTCGCTACACACAGTCAGCTTACAACAATCGGTTATAAATAAAACTCTAATACGAATACATTCACCCAGGCAGGAAAATATTATTACCTAACTTGAAAAAAAACTACTAACCACTTTATAACCACTTTATAACCTCTCACTTGATCTACCAATCACCACCACACCACCACTGGTTTACATGTAATTAAGGGCTACATATTCTTCTTCTTATTTTGAGCAGCTGGGATATTGCATGTCCATAATTATGGGTATGACGTTTTACCATAAAGGCTTCCTCAAGTAGGGCTAGACATGTAATTAAGGGCTACACATGCAATGTAACAGGGCTACACATGTAATTAAGGGCTACACATGCAATGTAACAGGGGTAGACATGTAACAGATTCTGTTTACAGTACAACCCGTACAAATGTAAAGGAGGGAATTGGAACATGTGATTAACAGATCATCCTGTTTACAGATATCCAGCTGTGTTTCTGTGTTGAAAGATGTGGGAACGTCAGACGTGGAACTGACCACTGTAACACTCTACCTTCTTTGGAACATTCTATCTCTCAGTAAGATTTCTATTGCATAGTCGGACCCCGATTTACCGGCCCCCGATATATACCGGATTATTTTCCCAAGCATCCCGGTAAATCGGGGTTCGACTGATTATTTAAAGTACATTCAATAAGTGCATTCAATAAGGCATCAAGTTGAAATCAAAACAAATATCTTTACGATATATTCTTCTGTTCCATAATTACTTGTATATAGAGTAAGGGGCTCTCCACTCTCCTCCTCTAACTGAGTTAGTAACTCGGCAGTTAATGATTTCGCCATTTTGTTTGTGTAACCAACTGTATATTTTCCGTAGAAGTGCTCAAAGCTAGCGATGAAGAGAGGGATGTTCTGGTGGACGTTCTGACATCCCACCTCGAATCAACTGGAGATGGGGAGGTATGGGTGGGACAGGTCCACCCTCCCACCAAGAACCTTCTTAACCTTCTATCTCATCCAGAGTCACAATATGAGCACTTGTAGAGCGGTATTGTTGATTAACTTCCCTCGTAATACTGGTCACGAAACATCGCATCAAGTTCTTGCTATGAATTGTTCAGTTATAGTGAAAGTTGTGAACAGATGTACAGGTATTCAGAGTTCATAAATATTTTGGCTACTGTGTGTATTATATATTGTTGAAAAATGTTTAGTTGAGACTATTTTTGCTGGTCAAATCGCATTGTTTATTTCAGTCCCCCTCTCTAAATCATGCCGAGTAATCATAACATTTTCTAAATTCTCAGTATTATATAGCAATGGAAATATCAGCAGAGTACTACAATAATGGTGCAACACCCCTTCCCTCCCCCCGATCTGGGAAAAGGAGGAATTGGGAGAATGATGCACCTCCCTCTTATGACCAACTGAAAGGTATCATTTTCTCATTCTTAGATCATTCATGATGTGGTTCTACCTGATTTATCTTGTTGTTTAGTAACCAGTAACAACATTCAGCTTATCGGTATTTTACAACCCCCCCAATCCCCATTATTTGGAGGAGGCCACACCTAACAACCCCCATTATCCACCCAGGGAAGTTGTTTAAAGGATGGTATCTGCCTGTTGAGGCAGTGAGTTACCCCATCTCTGAAGAGTGGTTGGCTGACAAGAGACGGATACACATGGTGACCGTGATAGAACGATTACCTGAGTTTATAGTGGAGACAACCCGAAACCAATCTCCCCCTGCTGCACCACCACCCATAGTGGTGACAGGTGAGATTTTGGTGGGAGGAGATTTGAGTTAAATGGGGTTGTTTGGTGATTTGATGGGGTTCAATTTAAGTTTTTTAAAGAAGAAAAACCAATCTAATCGACCTCCACGCTCAGACTCGGATGGACCCACTTCCCTCCACTCCCCGCCTGATACAATGGATATTCTCCCAGTAAACCACTGGTGCGAGGACTGTGATGGTCGAGTTTCACCACCAACTAACTTGTTTATACTGATGGAGTATCTGTTAGAATTATCTGTACCACAGCACCTACTCGGGCATTTCTCTGCATTCAAGGTATTTACATAACATTTCTAGCTTCTATCGTTTTCGGTGTAAACCCTCTCTAGGTCTCAGACAATCCCCCCTAGCCCCGCCTAATGTTTATCACTGACTCACCTCCCCAGGATCGCCTAAAAGACTCCTCGCCCCGGTACCGACCCCACTCCGCCAAGGCACCCCATCACTGGGTGTTCGTGGCATGTCATTGTGACGTATCTAGTTGTCGGGGGAACTTTTATCATAGTCTGACTAACTTTGTACCAGTTTTGGTTGTCCCATGGGAGCGATATAATACTTTTGTGAAGGTATAATAGCATCTTTCTATCTCTGTCTCTATGTCTTTCCATGCCTGTCTGTCTCTGTCTCCCCATGCCTGTCTGTTTCTGTCCTTATCTCTAGCTCTGTCTGATTACTCTCTACCCTTATTTGTCAGACATGTGGGGGTAGTCATGTTATACTCCGACTACCCCAACACGGACCCAGAACTACTGGTCACACTAAATACTGGATCCAGCGTGTTGCCCAGAAGTTATCTCTTGGACATGTCTGGATTGTTGAGGACCAGGTTCGGGGGTTTTACAAAACTGAACCAGGACACCCCGTACCAACCCGGAGAGATGGTGAGTGGGTGTGATCACACACTTTATTTAGACTTACATCTACTGAAAGTTGTGATCCTTCAATAAAATTGTGATGAACTGATACAAATGATTAGGAAGACTTCAATTAGTTAGTAAAGCATATATTTGAACATCAAGCTTCAGGGCACGTAGTTCAAACTCAAATCAAAGTGAAAATATACATATTACATGTAAGACGTCTACTATCTACTGTCTACTCTTTTATAGCAGTTGAATTATATCTTTGGCTCAAAAACGTTTGCCAATGGGGCAGCATAATCCATAGAACGATAATCCCAAGGATAAGTTTACAAAGATTTATGAGTACACATTTGATTTTGTGTAACACAAACTTGTCAGCAGTAATCATGAGTGAACAGATATCGCACTTGATTTTCCTTTTCTTGCACCGTTTTACGAGATGTCCAGAGAGACAGTTGGCAGGAAAAGTCTCAGGGCAATTGTTTGGGCAGTCTATAATCCGATAAGGGCAGCTGATCCGTAAGTGTTCAGTGATTGTGTCTTTAGCACCAACTTTACCACAGCCACAATGGACAATCCTCTTGGGGCAAAACAGCACCTTGTGATCTTCTAAACCCCTGAATTCCAATTTCTTCTGACACTTTTGACAAGTAACAAGACGATAGTTGCAAGATTGCATATGATCGCTGATGCGATTTTCAATTTGCTGACAATGTGGACATCTATCTTTTCGCTGGGCACATTTGGTTGATCGATGTTCGGCAAAGTCCTCTCTCCACACATTGATTTCACAGTCCGTACATCTTAGGACATCTTTTGGGCAAACGTGATGCTGGTACACCTTTACTGTCATCATTTTCTCGCACGTTCGACACTGAACACTTCTGTATAGGCATTCTGATCTGTCATGCCTATCCATTTCAGTCAATTTTAAAGTGACTGAGCATTTAGGACATTTAACTTGTCTTTCCGGGCATTTTGTTTCATGGAGGTCAATACTTCGATCAGGAAATGTATCTCCACAGTACTCACATTTGACTGGCCGCTCACGACAGGATCTTTTGTGGGGCACTAGTGTCTTTGCAGTAAACCTATTTTTACAGTGCTCGCAATCAGCTGGACGTTCCGGACAGAATCTTTTGTGATTTTCAACTTCTCGAGCAGGAAAACTGTATCCACAGTGCCCACATTTGACTGGCCGTTCAGGACATGAAATCTCGTGGAGCCCAATTCTCCAAGCAGGAAACTTATTCATGCAGTAATCGCAATCAACTTGACGTTCCGGGCAAGATCCTTTGTGGTCTTCAAGTTTTCGATCAAGAAATGTATCTCCACAGAGTTCGCAATCGACAGAACGTTCAGGACAGGATTCCTCGTGGGTTTGAAGTTCTCGGGCTTTAAATGTTTTGTCACAGTGCTCACAATCTTCTGGACGTTCAGTACAAGACTCTTCATGGGGTTGAAGTTCTCTAACTAGCAATGATTTAAAACAGTACTCACAATATACAGACCGCTCAGGACAGGATCCAATATGGGCTAGAAAATGTTGTACTTGAAATGTTTTTTTACAATAAATGCAATTGACAGGTCGTTCAGGACAGGATCTTTTGTGGGACACTATCGTCTGAGCAGTAAACCTGTTTTTACAGTAATCGCAATCAACTGGACGTTCCGGACAAGATCTTTTGTGATTTTGAATTTCGCAAGCTATAAACCATTTATTCCTGCAGTGCTTGCAATCGTCCGGACGTTCCGGACAAGATCTAATTATATCGACTAGAAAATGCTGGACTTGAAATGTATCTCCACAGAGCTCACATTTGGCTGGTCTTTCAGGACAGGATATTTCGTGGAGCCCTATTGTCCGAGCAGTAAACCTATCACTGTTACAGTAATCGCAATCAACGTGACGTTCCGGACAAGATCTTTTGTGATTTTGAATTTCTCGAGCAAGAAATTTATTTCTACAGTGCTCACATTTGACTGGTCGTTCAGGACATAGGAGTTGATGTGCCAAAACCTGGGGCATTGAACCAAATCTTCTACAATATTTGCACGTCATTGGCCTTAGAGGGCAGGACTGTTGATGGGATTGTGTAACTTTTGCTGGGAAGTGAATCTCACAAAACTCACACTCAACTGGCCGTTCTGCACAAGATAATTGGTGTAACCGAAGTGAGCTGGCTCTCATTTTTCCCTCACAGTGGTCACACTCAATCGGCCGTTCTGCACAAGAATTCTCCCCGTGATCAATTAGCTGGCAAAACTGCAACTCCACTGAGCATAGCTCACAGTTCACAAGACGCCTTGGACAACGGCTCTCACTATGACTTGATAGGTTCTCAAAATTTAGAGTCGCCTCGCATTGGGTACATTTCACTGTTCGTTTTGGACAAACGCTCCGACTATGTTCCTTCCTATCACAAAGGGGAATCATTTGCTTACATTTCTTACATGGAACAAGCCGCTTAGAGCACACCATTTCTATGTGGTGAGTTAGATCAGAATTCCGAATTGATAAAGAGCAATGAGGACAGTTCACCATTCTTCCCGGGCAGAGTTTATTAGTGTGGTTCGGCAGTGCGTCCAAAGTTATACTAATCTTACATTTGTTGCATATGACAAGGCGCTTCGGACAGGAGTCATCTAGATGGGGTTGTAGAGCATCCCAGGCCATTTCCCCATGACATTGATCACATTCCACGACCCTTTTCTCACAGTAGCTCTGCTGATGTCGGTCCAAATCGCAACGTGTTACCTCTCGCCCACATAACTCACAGGGCACCTTCTGGTTTCCAATAATTCGTCGGACAGGAATTAGAATGTAGGTTGAAATGGGTCGATTTCTGCAGTTAGGACAGGAGGTACATCGGATGATACATCCTTCACAGTAGAGTTGGTGGCAGCAGTTGGTAGCGACTGCATCCTTGCAAACATCCAGACAGATTAGGCAGTTGAACTCATCTGACATCTACCTGTATAAAGATTGATAACTAAATAATAAATAAAAGATGTTGTACAGACAGTCACCAAGTTCCAACAGACAAGAAACAAAACAAGCAAAACATCACAGATATTTGAAACCTGGTCTGATAACAGCTCTCATGTGATATTTTAGTTATAAAATGTAACATGCGTCATGAGGCAGAATGAACAATATCATATTTGCTGTTATATGATATTATGATGGAGCAAAGGAAGGCACACTGCCACACTGGGACGTGTACCTACTGGGAAAAGACAATAGGAAGGGAAAATATTACGTTTGTCACGCGGCAATATGAAGCAAGGGAAGTGTTAGTGGGGTCACGATAATTAAGCTTCCAATAGCGCTAGCCAATAATTTAACAAACTACAAATCCCCCAGGAACGAAATGGAGTTTTGACAGAGAACAGGTGTCCTCACGTCAGGTATCTTTTGGGGAGATTGTGGGCTGTTTGGAGGAGGTGATGAGGGGAGAAGAGAGTAGTGATAACCCAATATGTGCCATCGGTCCTACCACTCAGGTGATTAAAATACAAGTTAATTTCATTGTGTTGTTCAACAATTAGGAATTGAATCGAAAAGATATCACGTGATTAACCACAAAACATACGGTTCAATTGATCCCAAAACAGTTTTATAACACCCTTCATCTAGATAGGGGCAGCTGCGGACGCATACCACTACGATATACCCTGTGGGGTCCTCCTCCTAAACCTTAGAGCAATGGGGGATCTGAAGTTCCGCCCTGAGTTACATCAGATAGAAACACAGGTATTGTTTGATAACCATCAAACTGTGGGAATTTGAGAATAATTCACTCGATCGGAGGTGGAGTTTTGTGTCTTTTTGAGCCGTGTGATTAATTGATTTATTCAACTAATTACCGGGTTTTTATTTCAGGTTTTTGGATGCGAGGCTGTCAAGTCGGGTAAACGGGTTCTTGTGGCCAATTCGTTTGTCCTTCTAGACTCCACGTGGGACTCTTGAGAGTTAGTCTCAAATAAGACGCAGTGAGGAGATGTGAGAGTCAGTGCCTGACAAGACATCTGACATGAGTAACCAAAGGACAATGTCTGTCTGTCAGGCTGTACATAATATTTTGGACATCGGCAAAGTCCGACGGCAGAGTGTGAATGAATAGAAAGTTCAAAGAAATAGTAATAATAATAATAATAATATTCCGCGCTTATATACCGCCCATACCCGACAGAGACATGTCAAAATATTGACGATGTTCCGCCGAATCATCAGAGCGGTATATCCTCGACTACTTATATGACACACTCGAACAGCTCTGGTTGAAAAACAATATATAGACGACTAAATAAACTTGACTTATAAAACTGAGGGAATAACTGGTCCCATAATCCTGTAGATATAAATTAAAACACACTATACTCACACCTGCTCGAAAAAAGGATACTAGGTAATGAATTAATAACATGGCTAGAGAGAGGATGACACTGATTGCCCGCAGGCCCCACAACTACAACAAACATTACAACTCAGCCATGGGTTCCCCATCACCCACTCCAAATGCACCAACGAAGAGATGTGTTTTCAGCCGGGTTTTGAAAGTATCCACATTGGGGATTGACCTGAGCTCAAGAGGAAGCTCATTCCAGACAGAGGGCAGGAATACTGATAACCTCCTACGTCTCAACTTAGAGTTGGCATTGATACTGGTCATCTTTGGATGTTTTAACCTATAGGGATCCGGAACATTAGTCATCCTCGTTGTCCTAGAGGTTCCCCAAGTCTCATCACGTGGCACCAAATCCTGGAGATAACACGGGGCTGTTCCATTGACTATTTTGTAGGCAATCAAACATGCTTTGAAGTCCAACCAATAGCAAAATTATTATACTTTAGGTTTATTTAGGCGAAATGGTTATAGATTTGTCAGATTTATGAATTTTATTTAGCCCTTTGAATACTTGAGTAGTCAGTAGATACAACTGATTTCTGAGATCTGAGACAGGTCATAGGATTTTCCGTTGTTTGAAATTGCATGTTTTATATGATGAAGTTTGAATATTTTAACTTTTTGTTCACTTACTGGACAGTGACCAGTAAAGTTCAACTAATGTATGCTCATTATTTGTCCTATCTCAGTTGATCGCTCCACACGGTTGCTCTTGGGAACCTGATCTCAACATGTCTGTAACGCGCGAAGTGCCCAATACTGACAAAGCTCAAACTGTCATCCAGCAGTGTAACACTGCGCGCTGCCCAGATCTGAGAAGTCTCACGTTCGGTACGTGATGCGCGCCTTCACTCGCGCGGTGTGGTCTATGTTGAGGTACACGCGCGTTACGGTACCGTTTGCTACCCGATCGCCTAAATTCCACACATCGATTGGAATTTGAATCAGATCATCATTGCATACGTCATAGCCGTGACGTGAGTGGGATTACACACAGCCTTGGTTATCACCACACCAAACAATCTTGCATGGGGCTCGGTTAGAAAAAGATAAAACACGGTATTTTAATAAGTTGTAACAGCTAAATAAATTGATAATCATTCCAGTCAATAATAAAACAACCACTCCTTTACATATCGAACAATTAATCTTAACATAATGCACTAAAAATATCCCGAGATGCTACGGTGGGTGTCTAAAAGCAAAGTCCCAAAGTTCTTGATCAAATCGAGACTACATCAAGGTTGCCTGAATATACAAACAAGTGTCCAGTATCCTCACATTCCGTTTGTTTTATCTTGAGAGAGGGTCAGCAAGTTTATCCCCAACCCTGAAAGAATAAGCAAGTTATAATTTGGCTGTTAGAAACTCGTGACTGGGAACTGAAAGAAAAGAAAACCCGTTAATTATTATAATTTATTATTATTATTAACGAAGAATCTCTTTCGCAAAACTCTCAGCAAACTAGCAAAATAATCTGGGTAAAATATTTACAGGACTCTGTACATTCTTGTTCGGTAATAAAACTTATAAAAATATAATAACAATTTACAGTACACTTTTTTTCTAGTGTTTTTGTCACGACATATTTTCCTTGATCTTTGTATATATCTGTCTCATTTTTGTTTTTTTCTCAGCATTACTCTATCTGTTTCCTTATTTTCACTATCTCTTTATCTCAACAAAATGTCTCTCTGAATCTCTGTCTCCCTCTGATTTCTCCTTCTCCCTAGTCCCTCTTTTTCTCTCTCTTTTCCTTCAAATTCCCAGTTCCTCAGTTAACGCCATATTACACGCCTGGAGCTTGTTAACCGTGTTCTGAACACTGACACGTTTCGTTTCCATCTGCACCTCCCGATCTCTTTGGCACCGTATCTGGCTGTTAGTACTCGGTTCAAACACTATACCCGACATGTCCTTGCAGATATTGTGGTCGATCACTTGCCAGGGGATGTGTGACATTAGCACCTCGCTCAGACCTGCCATCTTCTCCTGTGTGGGCGAGAAGCGGGTTGTGGTAGAGACGGGTTGTAGTGGGCTGTGGGAGGGAGAGAAGCGAGTGGTAGAGAGTAGAGACGGGTTGTGGTTGTAGCGGGTTGTAGGACACAGAGACGGATTGTAGGAGGGTGCGTATTGCAGGCAAAAAATAGAGGAGGGAGTTCAGTAGAATGTGTTGATGGGTCCCATAGTAGCTTGATTTCTGGCACAGTAGCAGTAGCAGTGTGGATAGTATTATAGCTGTAGTTCATAGTTTTAGCAAACCGTAGCTTGAGGAGATTGGCCCAAAGGTATTTGAATTTCTCTCTTTATTTCCCTCCTTCTCTCTCTCTCTCCGCTTCGATCCCAATTCAATCATAGGTCTTCTTCTTCTCTTACTATATTGTTCTTCCCTTGCCCATACACCTTCAATACCTATACTACACACACTTTGAGCACTACCTACTACTATACAGTACAGAAATGTGTGAGGCCAAATGTAACACTCGACTTCAATTAACGGGTGCATGGACAATTAAGTAGTGTGTAACATACATCCATACAGAGAACTGCAGACCACTTAACTTTTAAAGCTTACAAAAAAGACCATTTATAACCAGAAAAATAGTGCCAAAATAAGGCAATTTTGGGAACTAATTTTTAAAACAATAAATAACACAGTATTACAATAACAATAAAACCCATCCAAACCTACCATTATTTGTTTTCAGTCCCATACTTCTAGTGCATCTTCTTTCCCAGAGGTGGGATCTTTTTACTCGTAAAGTACTTTTCAACCTGGCCTGGTAGCTCAGCTAGCAGCTCCCTAGCGAGGTGCATGGGCGCCTGGGGGATAGTAGTGGAGAGAGAGCGAGAGAGAGAGAGAGAGAGAGAGAGAGAGAGAGAGAGAGAGAGAGAGAGAGAGAGAGGGAGAGAGGGAGAGAGAGAGTGAGAGAGAGAGTAGCAGAGAGAGAGCTAAGACTCGATCTCTAGAAGATGGCGATATCTCACTCTCGCTACTAGATCTATGACGCTCTCTCGCTCGCTTACTCTCTCTCTCTTCTCTCATCTCGCTCTCTCTCTCTCTCTCTCCTCTCTCTCTCTCCTCTCGCCCTCGCTCTCTCTCTGCTCGCTCTCTCCTCTCTTCGCTTCTCTCTCTCTCTCGCTCTCTCTCTCGCTCTCTCTCTCTCTCTCTCTCTCTCTCTCCTCTCTCTCTCTCTTCTCTCTCTCTTTCTCTCTCTCCTCTCTTTTCTTCTCTCTTCTCTCTCTTGGTTTTTTCCTACCCAACCTGCCACTTATCAAACAGCTGCAAAATACATAAAGCGAAAAGCGACAAAGCATCACCAGAGTTTTCGAACATGAAAAGAGGGAGAAAGAGCGGTTTAAAGGAAACATATAAAAAGAAAGGAATTTTAATGATTCATTCAGAGAATTGTTCATGCATGATTACTAGGGGGGTATTTTAGGGCACGAACCTCTTTAGCTCCACCTGCGCCCTGCAGGTAAGACATGATAGTTAAAACGGGAGAGAATTCGTGCTAGAGAGTAAAAGAACGGGAAGGAAAATTAAGTTTGATTAGTGGAAGATTGGATAATGGGATCTGATAGAATATAACAGTGAATTGTCTTTGCTTATTAGATTCGATTAGTTTGTTGGTGATAGGCATTATTTACGTGCACCATGTGCAAGCCAAGTTTAATTCGCCACTTACATAAAGAAATGGAAAGAGTAGAGAGAGAGAGCCGTGAGGGATCAGGGAAAGAGAGATAGAGAGCGAGAGATAGTGAAAGAAAGAGAGAGAGGAGAATAAAGCTAGACAGCTCCTTGCATTTAAAACACACTCGTCTAATGGTATTGTTCCATTGCACAAGCTCTACACACAGTTAACACACCCTATAGCTTCTAGGAGAAGCTATCACACCCTAACACTTCCAAATGTAAAGCACAGAACGAGAAAGAATAAAAGGAAATCCTTGACTGAAAATGAACCAAGTACATGCCAAGCACCTAATGAAATGAATTCCTTCTCTAATAGCCCATTGATAGCTTTGTTCACACTGTATTGTACGGGGTCTACATGTAGACTGTTATAGACTGTAGACTGTAAACCCCCGTACAATACAGTGTGAACAATGGCCAAAGCTGCTATGTGTGTAGTTGTTTGTTCCCATATACGTGGTGTGTGAGAAGTATGTGAGAAGTGTGTGAGAAGTGTGTGAGAAGTGTGTGAGAAGTGTGTGAGAAGTGTGTGAGAAGGAATTAAAAAGAAGACGAAGTGTGTGGAAATTGTAACATGATACTACACACACGGTATGATCCGACTCACTTCTCAGGTTCAGACTCACATTTATTCTTCATAACGGGATATAGAATAGCAAGAAAGTGTAGGGGAGATTCGCCTCAAATGGGATACTTGGTCAAATGGGATATTGGGCTCCAGGGATTACTGTGGGATGTGCGTGATTTTCTGACATAGGATGCTGTTCTGATATAATCTTACACCATTCTTATAACGTTCAACAACTCATCTGAGAATTACAGAGCAAATAACACAGGGGTCCCCTTTGAAAAAAACGCAACTAGAAAGTTCAATCGAGCTCAGCTCGCTTTCTTATCTTTGTTGTGACTTGTATGCTAGATTTGACCGATCAATAGGTTAGTTTAAACAATTTTCATTCCACTCCTGCTATGAATTTAGTGATAAATAACTATCTCATGACTTGATAACTTGATTTTACTTCATGCCTTGTTTTTGTTTAATGGGATGGTTTGCTGTTTGGCCAAATGGGGTATCCCATTTGACCAAATTTTTGGTATCTCATTTGACCAAAAATTTACTTTTCTTTAATTAGATTCGTAATGGCAGCGATTTCACGTCTCAAAAAACTCGGAAAACCACTAGACAAAGCTGGGACACTGTCAGTATGAGGAAGGCCATCAAAGCTGTCAAGACAGGGGAATGTGGGTACCTTATGGCCTCGAAATTGTTCAACGTGCCCAAGAGCACCCTCGAATGGAGAGTGAAAGGGAAGAATAAGTTTGCAGAGGGTGCCATGAAGATTCTGGGGAGCGGAACTACCATTTTGTCTGCAGATCTGGAACAGCAGTTGTGTGATCACATCCTGCTACTGGAGACGCATTTATTTGGTTTGACGATAACGGACATCCGTCGACTGGCCTACGAGCTCGCAGAGCGACATAATATCAAGCACAAGTGAAAGTGGTTGACCTCGATGACGTCGTTCTAGTGTTGGGAAAACCAGCTGTGGCCCCCAAGACTAGCAAGCGGTTGTCGTCTCAGCTACTGTTTGAAGACCCGCGGCTCCAATCTTTCCAGCCGATTTACTAGCTAGTAGCTTCTAATGTCTGCCAGACTCTATGTATAGATACGAATCATAACGTATCCCCTTGCATTTTTCTCTGACATCTCTAATGTCTGTTTATGATGATTTTCATCTGTCGTAGTAGTGAAAAACTTCATTTAGGTCAAATGGGATACCATTTTTTGGCCCAAATGGGATATCCCATATTACCAAAAAGTACTATCCCATTTTACCACATTTTATTTCGGCTGTAAAATTTGCACCCCAAATGGGATATCACGATATTCACGCATCAGAGCATATCGGGCACATAAAACCATATTGGGGATATATATTGGGGCAAAACAGCATCCTGGGTTGTTAATCAGAAGGGATGAGTGTAATAACGTATGAGGTGTAGTCAAAAATATAATGGTATCCCATTATACGCTAATCTCCCCTACACTGTACATTCAAAGTTGTAGCTTAGGGCGTTTAGAGAGGGGTTTAGTATTAGAGATGGGTTGTTAGAGAGGGGTTTGAAACACTGTGACATGTAGCAGGTGAAAAGCACACTTTAAATCAGCAACCACACGCTCACAATCTCACACAATCACGCATCATGTATCAATTAATTAAAGTGCTGTTCAAGTCCCAAATAGGTCTGGAGAGTAAAACTTACGTGGGCGTATTTGTTGAAGGGCACAAACTGAACAATATCCCTGCCTCGAGCCCTGAAAATATGTTCAGTGTAATTAGAATGTGTAATTGGATTCACCCGACTTCGATTAACTGTGTTCAAAAGCTCTTAAGCAGATGTAAAGGATTGTTAGAACATAACAAAACTCACCCCTTTTCCCTGTCACCATCAAGGTACTCCATACTGCTGAAATCAGCATTGCCCACACCAACAATAATGATACTGATGGGTGATGATTGGGCGTTTTGGATAGCCTGGACACACGATGCTAGATCGGTAAACTGCCCATCAGTCAGGATCAGTAGGATTAGGTAGCCCTGAGGGGGACATGGGGGTTAGTAGGATTAGGTAGCCCTGAGGGGGACATGGGATTAGTAGGATTAGGTAGCCCTGAGGGGAACATGGGATCAGTAGGATAAGGTAGCCCTGAGGGGAGGGGGATCAGTAGGATAAGGTAGCCCTGAGGGGGACATGGGATCAGTAAGATAAGGTAGCCCTGAGGGGAACATGGGGGTTAGTAGGATTAGGTAGCCCTGAGGGGGACATGGGATCAGTAGGATTAGGTAGCCCTGAGGGGGACATGGGATCAGTAGGATTAGGTAGCCCTGAGGGGGACATGGGATTAGTAGGATTAGGTAGCCCTGAGGGGGACATGGGATCAGTAGGATTAGGTAGCCCTGAGGGGGACATGGATCAGTAGGATAAGGTAGCCCTGAGGGGGACATGGGATCAGTAAGATAAGGTAGCCCTGAGGGGAACATGGGATCAGTAGGATTATGTAGCCCTGAGGGGAACATGGGATCAGTAAGATAAGGTAGCCCTGAGGGGGACATGGGATCAGTAGGATTAGGTAACCCTGAGGGGAGGGGGTTTAGGATTAGGTAACCCTGAGGGAACATATGGGATTAGTAGGATTAGGTAGCCCTGAGGGGAGAGGGGTTTTAGAATTAGGTAGCCCTGAGGGGGACATGGGATCAGTAGGATTAGGTAGCCCTGAGGGGACATGGGGGTTAGTGGTAGGGGGAGAAAGGGAGTCGTGAGAATCGCGAAAACCAGTCATGAGTTGCATGATGTATGTGATCTCACTCTTTATGGCCAATTGTTGTTCTGGTGAGTGGTGATGTTTATTTAAGCCACTGTCATGGCGGTATACAGTGACACATGGTGTAACACATGTTGGTGTATACAATTGATATTGATTATGACAGCTGCACCAGCAGCGCAATATTCAATAGACAGTTGGAGCCACAGATACTAATTCATCCAAAATTCAATAGACAGTTGGAGCCACAGATACTAATTCATCCAAAATTCAATAGACAGTTGGAGCCACAGATACTAATTCATCCAAAATTCAATAGACAGTTGGAGCCACAGATACTAATTCATCCAAAATTCAATAGACAGTTGGAGCCACAGATACTAATTCATCCAAAATTCAATAGACAGTTGGAGCCACAGATACTAATTCATCCAAAATTCAATAGACAGTTGGAGCCACAGATACTAATTCATCCAAAATTCAATAGACAGTTGGAGCCACAGATACTAATTCATCCAAAATTCAATAGACAGTTGGAGCCACAGATACTAATTCATCCAAAATTCAATAGACAGTTGGAGCCACAGATACTAATTCATCCAAAATTCAATAGACAGTTGGAGCCACAGATACTAATTCATCCAAAATTCAATAGACAGTTGGAGCCACAGATACTAATTCATCCAAAATTCAATAGACAGTTGGAGCCACAGATACTAATTCATCCAAAATTCAATAGACAGTTGGAGCCACAGATACTAATTCATCCAAAATTCAATAGACAGTTGGAGCCACAGATACTAATTCATCCAAAATTCAATAGACAGTTGGAGCCACAGATACTAATTCATCCAAAATTCAATAGACAGTTGGAGCCACAGATACTAATTCATCCAAAATTCAATAGACAGTTGGAGCCACAGATACTTACTTACTTGTACTTGAAGGGGTCTCCTCAATCGTTAGAGTGGCCCGCGTCGGAATATCTCGCTCTTCTTGAAAATCGCCGCCACTCGTCACGATCTTGTGCTTTCCCCATCAAGTCCTCTTTGGTCTCATCAACTCCTGAAACAGCACAGGCATCCTCACGGACACACTTCAGCCAAGTCTTCCTAGGTCGTCCTCTAGATCTCTTCCCATGTCTAGGGACCCAGTTCATGAAGATCTTCGGGATCCGATGTTCTGGCATCCTGGACACATGACCAAACCATCGTAGCCGGTTCGAGGAGATGTATCCCTGCACTGTACTGATTCCCGCTCTCTTCAAGACCTTAACATTGCTCACTTTGTTGTACCACCTGATTTTAAGGATACGGCGGAGACAGGTCTGGTGGAAAACCTCCAAACGGTGCATCTGTGCCTTGGTAGTGTTCCAGGTCTCACTCCCATACAGTAGGATGGTCAGGATCGCAGCCTCATAAATACGAATTTTTGTTCGCTCCAGGATGTTACGATTGTTCCAGACCTTCCCCAAGCACCGGAATGCACCTGATCCCTTCCCAATTCTAGAAGCAAGTTCGCCATCCAGTTTCCCATCGTAACTTATCTTCGATCCCAGGTAGGTGAAATCTCTGACCTGACTAATTTCTGTGTCCCCTATGGTAAGACTGACTTCTGGTGGAGGCTGTACACTAGATTTAGCAACAGCCATGGCCTCGGTCTTCCTGGTGTTCACCTTCAGCCCGGCATACTCAGAAAACTTGCAGATTAAGTCAGTAGATTCCTGCAGCCCCGCCTCTGTGCTATCCATGACCGCCATGTCGTCAGCGTAGTCACAATCAAGTACCGTCTCTACTGAGTCTCCTTCCTGCCTCAGTACTAACCCTCGGGACGGACTTCCATGCGCCTCACTAAGCTCCACGGCCAGGTTCAGGCAGACATTAAACACCACAGGCCCCTGAATGTCACCCTGACCTGTGCCCGATAGAACCTCGAACCACTCCGACAGTCCACCAGCCCACCTAACCGCGCTGACAGTCCCATCAAAGAAGCTCCTGAGGATTCTGATGTATTTATCGGGGAGGCCATAGTACTTGAACGCAGCCCAAATGAACCCTCTGTTAATCGAATCAAAAGCAGCCTTAAAGTCAATAAAATTGACAAAGAGGGGCAGGTTATACTCTGAAGCCTGGTGGATGGCCATCCTCAGTGAGAAAATCTGATCAATGCAGGATCGGCCCCTCCGAAACCCACACTGGTTTTCTCGTAGAAGTCTCTCGAGCCCATCCTCCATTCTGCCCAGAAGTACCATTTGAAAGAGCTTAGAGGTGGTGGCTCTAAGGGTAATTCCGCGGTTGTTTCCACATACCGATGAGTCTCCTTTTTTCGGGAGAACGGTAATAACTCCCTTGAGCCAGTCAGATGGTACCTTCTCAGACTCCCACACCTCTCCAAACAGTGCCTCCAGTGGTCCCACAAGCACCGCACTACCAAACTTCAGCTCCTCATTTGAAACTCCGTCTAGTCCTGGACACTTGTGGTTCTTGAGACGCTTGAGAGCGGTGCTGATCTCAGTGATTGTTGGTGCAGCGTCGCTATCTTCAAGCTCCGAAAAACAAGGCCGCCCTGAAAGCTCCCCCAAATCCACCAGATTAACCGGAGATGCTTGGGGATTCAGAAGCGTCGTAAAGTGTTCCGCCCATCTTCCTCTCTGCTGGTCGACCTCGGAAAGGAGGTTACCCGCATTGTCCCGGACAGCAACACCCTTCGAATTCGCCTTACCAGCGATCTGTTTGGTAAGCTGCCAAACATCCCTCTGGTTACCACACCTTGCTGCACCTTCCAAATCATCAGCTAGTTTGTCCGCCCACAACTGCTCGTCCTCCCTACTGCTCCTCTTTGCCACCTTCCTTAACCTGCCGTAATCCTCACTAGCTGTTTCACCCTTCCTCTTAGCTTCAGCTCTCTGGCTAATAAGATCCTTGGTGGTATCAGACAGATGACACTGCCTCTTCTGGGCTGGTCGTTTCCCCAGAATTTCCAAAGACGTGTCAGTGATGGTGTTCCTGAAGAAATCCCACCTAGATTCCAAATCTACTCCATCCTCCAGTTCTTCGAACCGGTTTTTGAGAGCAACCTGGTATTCTACGATCTTACTCCCATTTCGGAGCTTCTGCAAGTCAGGCACTGCCACCCTTTCACCCTTCCTCCTTCCATTAGCCCTAAGACGAAGCCGAAACCGACCCCCCACAAGATAGTGGTCTGAGCCAATATCAGCGCCACGATAAGACCGAACATCAAGGAGGGAAGATTTCCACCTAGAGCTCACACAGATATGGTCAATTTGAGTGACGGTCCGACCATCCGGTGATTTCCAGGTCCCCTTATGAATATTAAGATGCTCAAAAAGGGAGCCACCAATAACCAGCCCATACAGTTGGAGCCACAGATACTAATTCATCCAAAATTCAATAGACAGTTGGAGCCACAGATACTAATTCATCCAAAATTCAATAGACAGTTGGAGCCACAGATACTAATTCATCCAAAATTCAATAGACAGTTGGAGCCACAGATACTAATTCATCCAAAATTCAATAGACAGTTGGAGCCACAGATACTAATTCATCCAAAATTCAATAGACAGTTGGAGCCACAGATACTAATTCATCCAAAATTCAATAGACAGTTGGAGCCACAGATACTAATTCATCCAAAATTCAATAGACAGTTGGAGCCACAGATACTAATTCATCCAAAATTCAATAGACAGTTGGAGCCACAGATACTAATTCATCCAAAATTCAATAGACAGTTGGAGCCACAGATACTAATTCATCCAAAATTCAATAGACAGTTGGAGCCACAGATACTAATTCATCCAAAATTCAATAGACAGTTGGAGCCACAGATACTAATTCATCCAAAATTCAATAGACAGTTGGAGCCACAGATACTAATTCATCCAAAATTCAATAGACAGTTGGAGCCACAGATACTAATTCATCCAAAATTCAATAGACAGTTGGAGCCACAGATACTAATTCATCCAAAATTCAATAGACAGTTGGAGCCACAGATACTAATTCATCCAAAATTCAATAGACAGTTGGAGCCACAGATACTAATTCATCCAAAATTCAATAGACAGTTGGAGCCACAGATACTAATTCATCCAAAATTCAATAGACAGTTGGAGCCACAGATACTAATTCATCCAAAATTCAATAGACAGTTGGAGCCACAGATACTAATTCATCCAAAATTCAATAGACAGTTGGAGCCACAGATACTAATTCATCCAAAATTCAATAGACAGTTGGAGCCACAGATACTAATTCATCCAAAATTCAATAGACAGTTGGAGCCACAGATACTAATTCATCCAAAATTCAATAGACAGTTGGAGCCACAGATACTAATTCATCCAAAATTCAATAGACAGTTGGAGCCACAGATACTAATTCATCCAAAATTCAATAGACAGTGACCCATGTCTGGTACTAATTCATCCAATCACGCAACAGATGGCGTGATTGGTCCTTCTCGACAAAATTCTTGGAAACAATATATATATTGTTTCCAAGAATTATATATTGCCAATTCGACCCACAATGACATATTGTATTGTATTGAAGTAGCTCCAGGTGGGGGTAACGTGGGTCTGAAGTGTTATATTCTTCCCCCTCCCTCTAGCTCTATCTCTTTCTGTCTCTGTCGATATCTCTCTCCCTCTCTCACCGTTGGTTACGAAGTTACCCCTCCCTTGCCAGCGCTCAAAGGTCGCGAGGCGACCTGAGAGGGGTTATTTCGTAACCAACTCTCACCTGTCCTCCCCCAGGAGTAGTGGCACACGAGTTGGCGTAACGTGTAGCAGTCCGGATAATAGGGGCACAGTTAGTAGGACCAGACAATGCAACATTCTGGAGGGCAGTCTGATAGGCACCTATCACACCTTCAATACCTGGTTTAGAGAAATTGTTAGAATTCCCAGACTTATTTTAGAGAAAGGTTATTGTTTAAGTTTAGTATTCGCAAACATGATGATGGTCTGCGCCTAAGATGTGGAAAAGAGCGATCCAGTTGCCACATCATCCTGTACTAATGGGTCACCAACAATGATCATGAATTACCTGCACAGTTTGGGTTTTGAGCGTTAGCATTTAGGGCGAACTCGAAACTAACTTCATTCCTGGGCGGCAGAGCACCTCCAAAACCATAGGCCGGAAACTGTTTATCCCTGCAGGGTTTATTTAGATTTAGAATTCTAAAGCTACACATAGAATTAGAAGAAGTAATAGTCAATTAGAAGTCAATTAATAGTCAATTAGAAGTCAATTAAAAAGTTAATTCTAATTAAATTACCAATCATAATCCTGAAGGACCTGGCCGACAGCAGACCACGCCATAGTATACTGGTTAACCCCCTGAGCGTTGAGATGGTGCAGGGAGGAGGGATCATTGGGATGACCATTACTGCCAGTGAAGTCAAACGCAACCTGAAACATAATGATTTATTATACCATTTTGATTTGATTTGGTAAGAGCGGTTGCCATGGGCGTGAACCCCTGATGGGGACCCTACGCACAGGGCCAATCACTTAGTGATACCAGCACCGCCGTGAAACATATAATAATTAGCTCTGTGGTTCATTCTCGGGACCACTAAGTGGATAAACTCTCTCTACTTATCATGCTATTGATTCAGTGGGCAGTGGCATGTTCAAATATTGCTCAATTTGATGTAATGAGGTGTATGAATAATACAGAACTTGGATCTTTGGATCTATCGAATTATAATTTATGTTGAACTGTCTACCGTCTATTATATCTATTCCCTAGATTTCCGTCATTAGCTCTCACTCTCCTCTCACGCTCTCCCTTTCACTGTCTTCTCATTCTCCTCTCACAATCCCTCACTCTCACGCTCTCCCTTTCACTTTCCATCTCACTGTCCTCTCTCACTGCACTGTCCCTCTCATTCTTGAAATCTGCAACTATGAATATCTAACCACTTATTATATTTGGGTATTCAAATCATGCGAATTGGGAGACTTATTGAAATCAGGACCAATCAGCTCAGTTCCTCAGATTCCCCTGCATTAGCATTTCCCCCCCTTTTAGGAGCTCTACCTCTAGGCTCTCTTTTCTCCAACTAGACAATAATTAATGAGCCTATTGCACATATACTAGACCCATGTGCCAAGTAATATGGACCCCAGTAATATATCATGTGTATTATATCAGCTGCTGTGTATTAGCTGCTGTAGGTGATTAAAGGCTTTAATTTAAAGCTAGAAAGTGAGAGTGGACAGAAACAGAATCGGGCAATGTAATGTTGGAGGTAGTAGAGCTATATATAGCTGTCTTAGCATTTTGTATTTTTCACGTTCTCAAAGACCTTGGCCCAGACCTTGTACAATAATGTAACTCTCACGATATAAATGTTCAGAGAGCTACGACTATACCTCCAACAATCTTTTCCAATTCTGGCGACACTACCAGAGAGCAAGTCGAGAGGGATTGTGTCTATTGTTTTCTTCGTGGATAGATCAAAAGGTGGAGATTTGCACATGTACACGCTAACAGCCAAGAAAGTCAGAGTACCAAGCACCAGAGAGAGTTCCCTTTACCAGAGTTTCAGAAACCAGGCTCTGTTGTCTGACAAAAACTACCGTCTCCGAACGGTGCACGACGTTGCACAACCACAACGACAAAGATGATACACAGAGTTTTAACAAGAAAATAAGACAATTTACACAATTTGGCGGATATCAAAAAAAGAGAATAAGTAATTTAAACCGAGTAAATACAGCGATCTCCAAAGTCCAAGTTTCACTCATTTATTGCTCGATTACATTTTATAGGTCTGTATGGTCGATATTATAGCGCTGATCAAATTTCAACAATATTATTGTTAGCATCACGGTTACCACTAGTTACCACTAGTTACCACTAGTTACCACTAGTTACCACTCGGCACTCACTATTAGTACACAGTGAGTCTCAATTCAGACTCTCAGTCATGCCCAGTGACATGAGGATCCTCTGTTTGGTTCTAAAGAATCCACAACATCCCAGCAGGTACTCCCTGAATGCCTGGTTGGACAGCACGTACATTATTGGGCTGAGGGTGCAGTTAAGGGGCAGCAGGAGGGTTATCGACATCATCACCTCTCTTATCTTCCTCCTTCTTTCTACATCCTCCCAAAGTGTAAAGTCGAGGATGGTGTACAGGAGAGGTGGCAGGTAGGTGATGGTGATGAAGATTCGGATGAATTTGATGATGATAAACATACGGCGATCCAGGAATCGGGCTCTGCTTTTCCGGGATTGTGCGAAGAGGACGGCCACCAGTCGACAATTTGTTACAATGATTATGACCATCGGAGGAACGATCATAACAGCCATGATGACAAATGTCCAAACTGCGTCGGTGCCATAGAAGTAGTCCCCGTAACAATGGAAGGACCGGGGGTCGAATATTACCCGAGGTTTTTCCAGGGTCAACTCCAGCAACATCAGAGGGAGGGTGGAGAGGAAGAAGAAGGCCCCTAGAAGAAGGACAAAGGGCCTCTTTTTCAGATTGTTCTTGACACCAGGCGGTTTCTTTAACATCCAGATACGATAGCAAGAGATAACAGTTATGAGAAAGAGCTTCCACAGTAGGATAATCTCATGTGCGTAGAAACTGAACAGACAGAACCCGTCTCCCAGAGCCCACTTGTTCATGATTAGGGTGGTTAGAACAGGAACGTACAAGAACACAGACAGAGCTATATCCACGATGGCCAAGATCCGTAGCAGTAAGACCGATATTTGGTCCGTTTTGATGGCATCATGGAAGATGGAACCAAGGAGGGCGATTGTGTTGCCAACGAATCCCACCACGAAGATGATGGTAAGATAAACGATAACAAAGATTTGGAATGAGTTGTTCATGTAGCTGATGTACCATTCTGAGTTTGGATCGGAGAGGGTTCCAATGAGGTCCGTGATGTTGGCAATACTGCCCTTGTCCAGGTCGAACATGGTGCTGGGTGGAGCTAGAGGGATACAAAGTATTGGAAGGAAGGGGGAACTAGGGGGATACAAAGTATTGGAAGGATATGGGCACGAAATATTGGAAGGTAAAATGACAGATGATAAAGCTGAAGGGGCCCTAGCTACAAGAGGCTACAACGCACAGCCGACAGATGCGGCCCTCTCTAATTTATACGAATATCAACCAGCCATTATAATATTGGGATCTGGGTACTACCAATAGGGTGATATTATAACAGGGGTGTAGTCACAATTCTACAGAGCCTAAGCTAAAGCAAAAGATGCCAATCAATAATATCAGTCTGATAAAAGGGGAAGCAAAGATTTAAAATAGCACTCATATATCAGCTACCAAAGACTCACATATATCAGCTACCAAAGACGTAAGACCTCTTGGGGCACGTGACTAATAACGAAGCAAGGCGTCAGCACGGGGAAGGGGCGAGGGGAGGGGCTGTAGAGAAATTGTCAGGATGTGATTATAGAGAGCTGCTGATGAAGGAGGTACGTAAATGAGGATGGTGGCTAAAGACAAAGAAAGTGACCCGATTGGCAATACCACTGTAACTGAGTGGATCATAGAGGGGAGTGCGAGGGGTGAGATAGAGAGAGAGAGAGAGAGAGAGAGAGAGAGAGAGAGAGAGAGAGAGAGAGAGAGAGAGAGAGAGAGAGATAGAGAGAGAGGGAGAGAGAGAGAGAGAGAGAGAGAGAGTGTGAGAGAGAGAGAGAGAGAGAGAGAGAGAGAGAAAAGGAACAAAGGTGCACAGCTGTGTTTCTATAACAATTTACCAGAATTACCAGAGACACAAATATTACAACTCAACCCAAAGTTTTACGAGATTGTGGTGCGGGTAACAAATCTAAGGCCAGGTAGAATATTGATGGTAAAATTATCCGGACCCTATACTACTCAAGGCTCATGTTAGAAGGGTAGTGACGCATGATTGTAAGGGAAGAAGCAGTGATATTTTCATGATTTTGAATTTGTAGGGGTGATATTTCTCTGATTTTGAGACTAAAGGAGTGATATTTCTATGATTTTGAGACTGGTGGGATTGACTAAAGCATAAACGAGTGATATTTTGTGGGAGCTGGAAACCTTTGTTGAAATGAGATGATAAAGTAACGGAGAGGCGTGACAAAAAGAAAAGGACGACCAGGGAGAGGGAGGAAGAGAAAAGAGAGAGAGAGAGAGAGAGAGAGAGAGAGAGAGAGAGAGAGAGAGAGAGAGAGAGAGAGAGAGAGAGAGAGAGAGAGAGAGAGAGAGCGAGAGAGCGAGAGAGAGCGATAGAAAGAGAGATAGCGTGAAGGATTGAAACATTATCACGTGACTATGTTCGACGAGCACCAGATGGTTGACGTGGTCACGGGGCAGCACATAAGCTAGAAATTTCGGGAATTATCAAGTCGAAATGCTCAAGGTCGTTTCATATAATACTACCCTCTCCCTCCGAGGGTAGAGAGAAAGAGAGTCCCTAACACTAACATATTTTATTTCAATAAGTTTCAAAAATGTGCTGAAGCCCAAACGTTGTTCCACGCTGCGTTAGGTCCAAAGCTGTACAAGCGAGGTAAGACACACACACAATTCCCCACCTGCTGCAATAGACCAGTACAAATTATTCAAACGACCCGGCAATCCACTAAAGCAGTTAGATGGAGGGGGGGGGGGGCTCCCCTTGCAAGACAAAGATTGTTCCATATGCAGGAGGGGCCGTGCTGCAGGGGCCAATCTGTTAGCGAGATGAGGATGCTCATTATAAAACATGTGATAAAATGTTTTTCATTTGGGCCCTGAACTATATCTGTAACCTTAGCTCTCAATAAAGGCGCCCATAATGAACTCAAATTGGACGACCCATCATCGTTAGTTTTAGCATAACGGTGCTAAGCAGTAGTTACAACTACTGAACTAATGAGCTTCCCTGAGAGGGAGAGAGAGAGGGCGTATAGTTTTAACGTTAGTTGTTGATGTGTCGACTTTAGGACGCTCTTTTAACGGAAATGGTATTTTGTAGGGAAAAACTGTCAAACTCAAACGCGGCATTTTGTGAGAGTAAAGCCATAAGATATTTCACCAGTATGTGCTAACTACCGCATACTCAGAATAAGAGCAATAGAGCGTAACAACTCTCCAACAATGGGGTGATAAGCTTATGTTGTGAAAGTGAAACTAACCAGTTAAGTTGAAAGTGAAACTAACCTTACAGTAAGTTGAAAGTGAAAGTGAAACTAACCATGCAGTTGAGTTGAAGTCCATTAGAAACGTAGTCAAGGAAAGAGTACGTCTTCACGGAGACACACTGTAGGACTTTTAGGACTCCTGAGTTTCTATAATTCTTCTTCTTTGCCTGTCGAGAAAAGGGGAGTTATACACGGGATATAAAGGGATGGGTTGGGGATCATATCCTAAACCGGCCACCCCATTCCAGATATAATATGCCTGGCAGTCTCCAGTTATATACAGGAGATCTTTAAAACTTCTTGGCTACGCCTTGCGAGCTAACCATATACCAAAGACGTTTATCTTTATTCACGTACATCCTCATGTTTTAATGAGAGAGGAGGAGAAAGAGATGGGGTGATTCCGTCTAATTTGCATTGTCTCACTTCACTGCATTTCACGCAATCACGCGTGGCAAGTTCACACAGATCATGAGTCTGATCTGTATCTATACAGATCAGACTCATCATATAGGTACCCTTTCTAACTCTCTCACGCTTGCCAGATCACTTTCAATCCGCGACGAATAAGGGAAGGTACACCGTACCCAAAGTTCTGATAAAGAAACTTAATTACCTGTTTTTTAGGGTTGATCAAATCGAACTCGACCATCTCTTTCTTGCATTTCTTCATCTTTGCCAGAGTTGTCTCGCAGACACCAATTAGATCTGGTGATGCAGCCTCGTCATAATCAAACACCTTGATCTACAGTGGGAGAGTGTGTGTGTGAGAGAGAGAGAGAGAGAGAGAGAGAGAGAGTGAGAGTGAGAGAGAGAGAGAGAGAGAGAGAGAGAGAGAGAGAGTGAGATAGAGAGATAGAGAGAGAGAGAGAGAGAGAGAGAGAGAGAGAGAGAGAGAGAGAGAGAGAGAGAAAGGGGGAGAGAGAGAGCCATCCATCACACACGGTGAATTATGTGAGAGAGCCAGCGAAGCGAAATTGAAGTCATAGTCGATGCAATTTGGCCGAAGTCCTAATTGCATAGACGGGCGGGTGTATACTGTATAGGCTAGAGACATCCGACAGGACACGGGAACCCAGGAAGGAACCAGGTAAGGCCAAGGGAGGCAGACTATGTAGACCCATGAAGGAATGATGTAGAATTGAGACAGTGGGTACGGTCATAGGTGGGATTGACGGAAGTGAGGGTCTGGAAGTTGGAGTAGAGGCCTGCACGAGTCAATGCGTGGGGTTAACCCCTCAATATTGACACGCTACAATCACATTCGTCTATGGATCATAAGCCTATCTTGTCATAACTCGGTCCTAATGATCTGCCTTCTGATATTCCTTCCCGAGGTTCTGGGGATAAAGCACCTACTGGGCAGTAAAACACCGTATGACTACATCAGAGGAGATATCACCACAGTGGAATGGAATTCCACCCTTGTCCCAACGGGGATATACCTGTTGGCAAGACATGGTAGTAGAAACATGGGTGAAAGCCATACTGAGGGAATGACGAGGATGGCAGACCGGCTTGCTGGGTCTCTGAGTTGGATGGAAGGTGGTTGGGTGCATCCTGAATATATCCCAGACAGTAACCTCTTGCCACAAGGCATGTTGGAACACTACCAATTAGGCCAACGGTTTCGACAACGGTTTGGAGAGGCCCTCTTCCCGTCATACTACCCCAGCAGCTATGATATCAGATCAACACGATACGAACGAACAATCCAAAGTGCTATGTCATTCATGGCGGGACTCCTCGGGGAAACCGGGCCCCTGAACAATGTCTCAACACGGGAGAATATCAGCTGGACAGGATATCAGCCCATTTCCATAACTCAAATCGATGATAACCTTCTACTCGCAAGAGATTTTTGTCCAGAATACGATAAACAACAGGAGGAATCGTCAGCCGCGACTAATTTGATTGTTGCTTCCCAAGAGTTTCAGGGTTTTTTAGAAGATATATCCCTGGAATTGGGCTGGAATGTTACCGCTGAAGAAATTACCGACCTTTGGTATTTGTGTGTATTCGAGCATGTGTCACCAACGAATGCCAACTACTCCCACTACTGTGATATTATACCCGAGGGACTTCAATATCTCTCAGGCACTATCGACCAACAATATCCATTGTATGGATCTTCGTATCTCAACCCGTGGAGTCCAGGGTTATCAAGTGTTATCATTAAGGATGTCATCACCGGCCTTACTGCCAACCAGAGCATACCCTACCTTCGGTTTGCTCACTCTGAAACTATTATACCGCTTATCTGCCTGCTCGATCTGTACCGAGAGGAGGATGATAAGTTTTGGACGGATAGGGACAACAATATTCTCAATATGTCTAACACTGACCCATTCGCTGGAAACCTTGCCTTTGTGATGTTTGAAAATGAAGAAACAGGAGAAAGTCTTATCAAGGTAGGTTAAGAATTTCCAGAGAGAATAAATCATGCGATTGGTGGATTTTCGGCCAATTATATCGAGATTTGTTGCTATATCGTTTTATCTTGACCCCTAATTCTTTTTGTCCAACCTCATATTCCCCGCAGATATACGCTAACGAACGAGAATTCACTCCACCCATGTGTTCCTCTAACCACGAGGGGTGCACTATTGGTGATCTCCAACGCATCATAGACAACAAATCCTATATCTGCGAGGCATCCACGGAGATCAGCCCCACAACTGAACTTGGAGTTGAAAGCTCTGATACAGATAACGTGGAAGGAGATTCTGATACAATAACATTGAAACAGTGGGAGTTCATGGTTTTGGTTGCCATGGCATCATCTGCTTTGGTTTTAGCAACATTCTTGTGTGTGAATGTTAAAAAGTTGTGCTCACAGCCGCTATATAGCAGGCTGTCAACCAATATCTCTGAAAGATGAAATCCTGTGAGCCGAGAGAGAGAGAGAGAGAGAGAGAGAGAGAGAGAGAGAGAGAGAGACATACAGTTTAAGTAGGAGAGAGTGCATACATGTGTGCAGTTTAAAGCGATGGTCGGGAAAGGTTTATGTTGATGCATCGCTCAAGATTCGAGATATTATATATACCTTTCGTGACCATCGCGATGTTTTATTATAGCCTCAATATTAATAGAAATGACCTACTATTTTATTAATACATACCTTAATTGTGCTGTTTTCGTCGGTACACAGCTGTGTGGATGAAACCTCGAATTGTCTCCACCGGGGGTTCAAGTTGTTATAAACGACCTGAAAGAGGATTTTGAATTAATTCACTACCCCACCAGTGAACCACCTGATCCGTACAAATTGATATTATTGGCAGAAGTTACTCTGGTATATGTATGGGTTAGCTTTTGAATAGAGATCGATAGATGTTAGAATTTAAGATTATATATTTGGTAGCTGGTTTATCCAGTTATGATGTTGTGCCATCCCATTCACACTGAGTAACGTTTGCACGTTCTCCAAAAAAGTGCATGTAATATGGGAGAGAGAGAGGGAGAGAGAGAGAGAGAGAGAGACCTTTTATAACAGGGCACATGTGCCATTGACATAAAGGGCATCATTAGAGCTATATACGGAGAAAGAAGTAATGACTATTTCCCTCTTTGCCACCATTATCAGACACCAATGTTCATGTACCGATTGAACAATGAACAATGTTCTTGCACCGAGAAAAGGGTATGAGCAAGTGAAACCAATAGTAGGAGTTCTGAGGAACCGGAAGAAATTGAGAAGAGGATATAATGATAGTTCTAGCTAACAGAAGAGGACATGATAGTTCTAGCGAACAATGATGTACATTGGTAATGGCCAAATGGTTTACACACTATAAACCTCTTTGGAGGAGGGTGTATACCATTGAGAGCAGACAGACAATCCATGAAAATCATAAAACTGAAAACCTTCTCTAATCTCTATTCTCAGTTCATTTCCTACAAACCACCTTTCTCATCCATTGTCCTATATTACCTAGTATCACCCATTATAATGATCCCCTTTCATCATATCACCTAGTAATGATCCATTACTCAAACCCCCTCTACCCAGTAGCCAATAATTACCTCGCTCCGTTTAATGAGTGCCTCCTGGGATCCATTCATCCTAGTAGATCTCATAGTACGGGTCACTCTTTCCAAAGGTATCTTTCTTATCAAGGTGGCCTCCCTCAAACTGAATAGTCACAAGCTCCTGGAGATTTGGATTTGGATTTAAAAAAACAAAACACTTCATCACGCCCTAAAAGAGAGATGGATACAGACATGCAGAGACAAACAGACAGAAACAGATAGGATGAAATAGAAAGAATGAAATACGCATGGCATCGATTAAAGTGATCAACATGACTTATACACGCTTTAATACCTTGGTTGCAGTGGTGTGTGAAGCGTCAATCTTTATCGTTCCTTTTGGCCCCCATCTCCGGTGCCTTAGCTCCAACTCAATTGTTTTCTTCGACACCGCCTGCAGGGAGTAAGGGGATGGTAGTGATATGGTGTCACTCACACACACTGGATGGAGTAAGGGAATTGTACAAGAAATAATGCCTGCCTGCAGGGAGTTTCCTGCAACAAAAACAGAGATGGAATGGAGAATAACAAAAGTGAGAGAAAGAGAGAGAGAGAGGGGGGGGGGGCTGAGAGAGAGAGAGAGAGAGAGAGAGAGAGAGAGAGAGAGAGAGAGAGAGAGAGAAGAAAGATTGTATACCTGTCCCAGGGTGAATTCTGCCTCTCCCAAATTGTCAGCATCAACTGTTAGTCCACCACTATCATCATCAATAACAACTACCTATAAAACATGGATCTGTTTCAATACAGTCTGCTAATGTGTTTGTTTTTGAGTACAGTAATCTGAAGAATGCCCGCCATTAGGGGCCGTGGCAAACCCGACACTCCAGCGGAGGAAGGTCACCCACCAATGCGGAGCATGTTACCTCTGTTACTTCACTTGTTTACATTGAACACCACGTACAGATGATGTGATAAGATTGTTTACATGCCTGAACATGTACTAATAGGTGATTGTTGACATAACGCCACGCTGTGTGCTAGTGACTATAACAATGTGATGACAGATACCTTACAGAAAGTCTGCTTCTCAAATATATAGGGAATATCAACTCCTGTTCCAAATACCGGGTTCAGATTGTTCTTTACTTTCTCTGTTCGACCTTGCTGCAAGAGAAGAGGTGTGAATTCTTTATAGATTTGTAGACTTAATTATCATCCACCTCTACTGACTACTAAATATACGACGGTTAGATCTCCTGCTCTCATAGGAGGCGGTATTAAAATGTAGATTATATCCCACAAAGCAGGTAGATCATTGCCCAATTTGCCCCACATAATTCGCATAAGGGGGAGACTCATATTTAATACACGAATCTCCCTATTTGTACTGTTGCCACAATCTGAACAATCTCCATAACAATCTACCCCAACCACAGAGACGGAGCTAAGAACTGCTAGATTCTAAAAGAGTATGGTGCAACTGTGGCCCCCTATCACTAAACCGGTTATAGTATCACTGACACATAAACGGTTTTAATAAAAAACTCACCACAACGTAGTTGGTCCTATCCTTGACACTTGTATAAAGTATCACTTGAGGATCACTCTTAGAAAGAACATCCCTGTCACGAAGATTTCGGCAGGAGAAATTGAGTGAAACCGTTCCTGCGTTGGCGCCCTTAGCTGAAGATCGAAGAGTTAATTGATGAATTAATTGGTATATTAAATCTAAACAGGTAGCTAGTGTTTCTATCTCGCACAGCTAGCGAATTGTTTGGCGAACATCCAGTAATTTTCGTCTCATTTCCGGGTTTGTTGAAGGTAAAATAGCAGTGATTAGCTCTAACAATAATGACGACACATTAGCTAGCCTATTTACCCCACTCCGGTGCTTCCTTCAACTTAAACTTTTCCTTCACTTCAACCTCTTGAATCTGGAAATCTGACAAAACATCAACCATTCTAGAAATGAAAACCTACCCTTTATATCTTTGATGTTTTGTCCGCCCAAAGGACCAGCTTGGCCCAGCGCAGGGTTCACAGCGTAGGAGGTTGACATGGGAGCTGGCTGGGGCTGGGGTACTGCGTATCCCTGGGCAGCAGGAGCAGCAGAGTAGCCAGGAGATTGTCCGTAGCCGGGTTGGGGAGCACCGGGCTGTGCGGGGTACCCCGGTTGGGCAGGATACCCTGGTTGGGCAGGTGGAGCACCTGGCTGAGCAGGGTAGCCCGGTTGTGCAGGGTAGCCTGGCTGTGCAGGGGGAGCACCGGGTTGTGCGGGGTACCCTGGTTGTGGTGGGTAACCGGGTTGTCCAGCGGGCGGATAGCCAGCTTGGGGTGGCTGTCCATAGCCGGGTTGAGGGGCACCGTATCCGGGTTGACCGTACCCTGGTTGACCACCAGGTGATTGTCCGTAACCAGGTTGTGGTGGGTAGCCGGGTTGTTGAGGTGGGTAACCGGGTTGCTGGGGAGGGTATGCTCCAGGCTGTTGGGGAGGGTAACCGGGCTGTTGGGGAGGGTACCCGCCACCGGGTTGCGGGGCGAACCCAGGTTGTGGGGGGTATCCGGGCTGCTGTGGTGGGTATCCAGGTTGTTGTGGGGGATAACCTGGTTGACCGCCGTATGGTGGGTATCCTCCAGGAGGCGGTGGTTGAGCCATTATAGCAAGTGTAGCGAAAATTTGTTTTAAAAAAACAACTTTCAAAGTTTTGAAATTTCAAGCTTGTGATCTGAAAAATTTCGAAACTATTTTCATCGCGCGCCACGCCGCGCGGCATTTGTTTTTTGATAAATTCGCGTTCGTTTATTTTATGCAGCGGTTGCTTCAAGATTTTCGATCGCGATTTCGTTGTGGCGCCAGCCAAAAAAGTCTCAAATCAAGATTTTTGAGCCGCTGCTTCGTTGATTCGACTGAAAATTTTCAGTGAAAAATAATGTCTTTTTCCCTCACTGCAATGGTCGGGTACTGCAACTGAAAAGTGCTGTACTCTCTCGAGGACCAAGTCCCGCAAGAAATCATAATAATGTCCACATTACTGTCCATAACCTCTGTTATTTTCTTCCAGGGGTGTTCTGTCAAATTGGTCACGCACAGCTCCGCGACATGTCGTTCCCAGCGTCGTTCCCGGCGTTGAAAACTAACAATTTATGCTTTTTGGACGCTGTGCAGTGTGCATCATGCTTGGAGAGACGCATGGGAGAGGTCCGGAGGGGACGGGGCGCTATGCGTGTGGCCAATATGATGGAGCTTTCCTTGTTCGACCCTCCCTTTGAACAAAACAGGATAGAGCACAACTGTTAGTGTTAACCTGCTGTCCAGTGGAATGATAATAATTCGCCGGGACAGCAGGTTAACACTATCAGTGGAATGATTCCACTATTCTCACTGTGATAAGAATGGAATGGTATAACTCTTTGAATTTGCCTTTTTTCAGAAATAAATTTTGTAAACAATTAAAAACTCAATGGACAAATAAGTTAATACATGTACTGTAAAATTGAGAGTTTAATCCACGTCAAACGAACCAGAAACTTTTCATTTATTAGTCCACAGTTACACGCCATCTGTTTAGGATGAAGCCTATTCTGCTGCAGGCCCACGAGAGGTCTCTCACGAAGATTCTCTACAACAAGGATGGTGATCTCCTGTTCACAGCCTCCAAACACAACCTTCCTAATGTGTGGTGGTCGATAAACGGGGAGCGTCTGGGGACGTACAATGGACACAATGGTGCCATCTGGGATATGGCTGTGACATCGGACTCCATGACATTGTGTACAGCAAGTGCAGATCAGTCAGCTATTCTGTGGGACACAGAGACTGGTATGTAGTTGTGATATTTTGTGATTTAAGTTATTTTGCTAGTGTGGGATTGTGATATTTTATAGGTAATTTTAATAGTCGAATGAAATTTCCCTTAAAATTTCAGGTAAAATCATGCATCAGCTGACAGCTAAGTCCCCCGTCCGTTCCTGTGGGTTTTCCCTGACGAACAACATTCTGTGTGTTACTACGGACAAAGCCATGAACCAGCCCTGTTTCATCAAATTTTACGATGTTAGGGATGGTGCACAGGTAAGATCTTTCTGTTATAGCTGTGATAAATTTGTCCAATCTACTCGTAAATCCAAACTCTCCTGCTCCCAATTTCCACTCTAATTCTCATAATAGACCCTATAACACCACAATAATTCCCTCTTGTTTACAGCTAGAAAACAGTGCTCCGTTCCGTGATATTGAGATGACTGATTCCAAAGTGAACCGAATGATCTGGGGAACAGTGGAGGATTATATTATTACCGGTCACGAGAATGGAGAGCTCCGTCAGTATGACTGGAAAACTGGTAAGTGTTTTTATCAAAATTACATTTTTTGTTATCCCCATTCCCTTCCCTTCATCATTTATTTATTGTTCCCTTAGGCACTATTTAACTAGTTCAAAATGTTTTGCCCAGGTGAGAAGATAAAGACGGTACACGAGCATGAGAATCTAATTAAGGATCTCCAGCTATCCAAGGATAGGACGATGCTCGTGACAGCCTCTAAGGATACCACATCCAAACTGTTTGATGCCAAGGATTTCAAAGAATTGAAGTCCTTCAAGACAGACAGACCGGTGAACAGTGCAGCTATTTCCCCCCTCAAGCACCACATCCTCCTTGGTGGAGGTCAGGAGGCCATGGAGGTCACGACATCCCACACTAAGAGCGGGAAATTCGAGGCCCGGTTCTTCCACCTCATATTTGAGGAGGAAATTGGTCGGGTAAAGGGACATTTCGGTCCCATTAATACCCTCGCCTTCCACCCCAGTGGCAAACAGTATTCCAGTGGAGCTGAGGATGGTTACGTGAGGATACACGATTTTGACCAGTCTTACTACGACTTTGAATATGACTTTTAAAATATAATTTATTCTGGTTTCATCTTAAACCCCTTTTCGTTTTTTATTTTATCCGATGAAGTCGTGATTTAGGTAAACAAGGCAACAAATAAACGTCATTTTCGACCAGTAGAATTCTGAAACTGCGGGAAACTAAAACTAACTAAACATCTCTTAAAATAATATAGGGAAGGAGAAGCAATGGAGGTCAATGACCAGAACTTGGCAGCTCTGTCCAACTACTTGGAACAGACTCTCAGCCCCGCTCCTGAGACTAGGAAAGAAGGTACTTCACTATAACCTCTATTTTTCTATGTACATTCCCGATATCGATTTGATGGTGTTAACGATTGGTAATGGTACTTTCACATGTTTTTCTGTTATCTAACACTTCTTCTCCAGATCTCTAACCCCTCCCCCAATTTCAGCCGAGAAGTTCCTTGCGACAGTCGAAGTCCAGAGGAACTTTCCCATTCTAATTCTCAAGCTTATCTCCATGGAAACTGCCTCCATCAGTATCAGGGTCGCTGGTAAGTGTGTCTGTCTGTCTGTATGCCTGTCTGTATGTCTGTCTCTCTTTCTCTCTCTTCCCTACCTATTGTCAACTCCTATCTAGGTGCCGTCTACTTTAAGAATATGATAAAGCGACTGTGGAAAGTGGATGGACCAGAAGATAAAATATCTGCTGAGGATCGGGCTCAAGTTAAGACCCTTATTGTTGATCTCATGCTGAGCAGTCCCGAGCAGGTTCAGAGGCAGGTAAGCAGTTATAAACCTCATTCCACAATCCGCCCAGAGTTGATTTGTGATTCGAGTCTAGGGAGAGGAGCGTGTAAGATTTTGCCACTGTTGTCCCACTTTGCCGCCGCTTCTTTGGTGGAACGCGCATCGTCTCAAATCTTGCGAAAGGAGCGCAACTTTCGCGCGCCCGGACCTCAATCTCTTCAAATCTGACTCCGCCGCCTCCATTCACCACCGGCAGGCGGAGTTTGGAGTTGCGTGTATTGTTCATTGTTCAAATGTGGTGCAATTTTCACCATGACCCTTCCTCTCTCTCTCTCTAACTCCCTCCCTCTCTTTCAGTTGAGTGACGCAATAACGATAATCGGAGCCGAAGATTTCCCTGCAAAATGGGAAAACCTGATTGGTGATATGGTTTCTAAATTTGAAACTGGCAACTTCCATGTTATCAACGGCATATTGCAGACTGCTCACAGTCTGTTCAAACGGTAGGTTAGATCCTTGAATCTTGATCTTCAATAACGGGACTAAAGTTGCAAAAAAGAATCATTTGGGCTTTTTCAAGTTCAACTTCAAGGAAACTAGAGCTGGCACGTGAACGGATCTCACTCACACATACACTGTCAGGTATCGGTATGAGATGCGATCAGACGAGCTGTTTACAGAGATAAAGTTTGTGATTCAGCACTTTGGGGAGCCGCTAACAGTACTGTTTGAGGTAAGCTAGTGGCACTCCTCTTTTTTTCTAGTGCACGAGGTACTAAAACATATAGAAACCGTGAGAAACCCCCCTCTGGTCGCGTATGCGGACATGGTTCCCGATATTTGTCTAACGAACTCTATTCCATCACAGAAACTTCTGGGGCTAGCAGAGCAGCATGCAGCAGATGTTAACGCACTGAAGGTCGTCTTCAACTCTCTCGTTACCATTTCCAAGTGTTTCTACTCCCTCAACGTTCAGGTGAATAATAACCTATAATATAACCCGCTCCCCATCAACGTTAAATAGTACACCGTGTCCAAACTCAGCTCTAACCAGAAGAAAGTAGAGAATCTAACTTGAAACCTCCCCTGTTTAGGATTTACCCGAGTTCTTTGAAGACAACATGGCACGATGGTTCCCCCGGTTTCTGCCCATGTTAAAACTGGAAAACAAACTTCTTCTGACTGATGTACGTGAGTGATTCAAAATGTAGGAAACAAACGCTTAACATATGAAACTCTATTTCCATGATAACCACCTGACACTCAAACCGGGTTTATGTTCGCACTGTTTTTGTGATTTCTGGTGAGGGGTTATCTCCACCCCCAGGCTGGGGAGTGGGGTACTGGGGTACACAGCAAATTCACCGTCCCATTCTCAGGACGCGGAAGAAGTTGGTCTGCTGGAGATGTTGAAGTCCCAGATCTGTGAAAATGTGGCTCTCTACGCTCAGAAGTACGATGAAGAGTTCGCTACCTACCTGCCGGGCTTTGTGGAGGCTGTCTGGGAGTTGTTACTGTCTACATCGCAGGAGGTTGGAAATCGTTTTGGAAATTACATTTCATCTGAAACTCACTTCCAGTCCACACAATACATTACTAATACATAACACTTATTTCAGGTGAAATACGACTTGTTGGTGAGCAATGCCATCAAATTCCTGACCTCTGTAGCAGAGAGACCCCAGTATGCTGAACTCTTCTCGAACGATGACATTCTAACTAAGATCTGTGAGAAGGTCCTTGTTCCAAACATGAAACTACGAGGTAGTTATTATCCCTAGTCATCTACCCTAACTTACATAATATTTTTAAGAACGCTGCTACAACCATGTCTCCCCCTCAGGCCTCAAGCTCCCCTCCCCGGATCTATAGCTGTCTCCCCTATTCCAATAAAAACCATCTCCCCCATCCGCAGAGTCTGATGTTGAGCTGTTCGAGGACAACCCCTTCCAGTACATCAGAGCTGATGTCGAGGGGTCAGATGCGGAGACACGTCGCCGATCAGCCAGTGACTTTGTCAGGGCCCTTTGTAATGTCAAGGAACAGACTGTCTCAGGGATATTCTCAGCCTACCTTGGGAATCTGCTTGGGGTGAGTAGTCTAAATTCCAGTTTGGAACTAATATAGTGTGTGATAGTATTTAGGGGATAGGAGATCAGTGTTGTGTTGTAAAATCACCGTCATTACTGCACCCCTCCCACCCTTTATTTACTTCCCCCTAGCTTTTTTATTTACCCTCTCCAGCCGCCCTTTATTTACCACTCTATATTCCAGGGCACTTCTGGAAATAAGTGGATCGACAAAGAGGCTGCTATTTACATTGTAATTTCTCTAGCGGTGAAAACAAAAACAGAAAAACATGGCGCAACAACTTCCAACAGCTTCATCAATCTGGGTTAGTTGAGGGGTCTCGTTTCCCAATGTATTTACACAATATCATACTTTACTAACCCATCAAATTTGCTCATAATTTGTTCTGACTAAATGATCCTTTGTTGTGTCCTAACCCTCCTTACTACCACCTCAGTTGATTTCTACAACACGCAGATCAAGGTGGATCTGACCTCACCAGAAACCCACCCCATTGTAAAGGCTGCTGCAATCAAGTACATAATGACGTTTAGAATGATGCTACCTCGTGACGTCATTGTGTCGTCACTACCCATGCTGGTCGGACTTGTCAGCGAGAAATCAATTGTACGTGGTAAACAACTTTTTGGAGGAGGAGAGAATTGAAGTTTTTGTTGTCATTTATCCGTGTTCACCTTCACAATTTCAGGTGGTCCACAGCTACGCGGCTACTGCAATTGAGAAGATTCTGATTATCAAGATGCCAAATTATGTTTCAATTACCGCCGCGGAGTTGGCACCAGAGTTCGAGAAACTGCTGACGAACCTGTTCAACTCCTTCAAATACGAGGGTAGTGGAGAAAATGAGGTGAGTGCGGACTCCGCACACTGCGGAGTGTACAGATATTAATAACCCCACCCGCCCCTAGTAATCACTAATGTAGTTTCTTCAGGAATAACAGTTTCGGTATATAGCACTGATCTGTTTTACCCTATTTCTGACACCCTCTCTATTTGCCCTCTAACACCCTCTCTATTTCACAGTACTTGATGAAGCTGGTTATGAGGAGTGTTAGTTTAATGAAGGCTAACCTACCTGTCCCCATTGTGCAACATCTTACTGGGGTTCTAACAGGTAACGCTAATAGTACAATCCCCTCTTTTCTAATTGGCCCAAAGTAATGGGATACAGGTGTCACTAACTCAACTATCAACTAATGTTTTTACTTCCGCAGCCAAGTTGACGGAGATTTGCCGGAATCCCAGTCAACCGCACTTCAACCATTACGTGTTTGAGACATTCTCTTGTCTTATCCGAGGCAGCTGTATCGGCAAACCTGAGAACATTACAGGTAAGAGTGAAGGTTCATACTACCCCATAACCCCCTCACCCTCCGAGCCGGGCTGCTAGGAGTTCGGGGGTTTTGTTAATCATTTTGGGTTTCCTTCAGCTCTATCCCTTGACTTTCCAGATAGCTTGAAACATCCCTAACTCTTCATCTCTCTTTATTCCAGGTTTTATGTCCCTAATTCTCCCTTTTTTTCAGGATTTGAGTCAGCCCTGTTCCCAGTGTTCCAAGAAATCCTTCAAAAAGATGTCACTGAGTTCATTCCCTACGTCTTCCAAGTGTTGTCCCTCATGTTAGAGCTTCAGAACAGGCCCATTCCTGGGCAGTACATGGCCCTCTTCCCCTTCCTTCTAACCCCTCTTCTGTGGGAGAGACCTGGATCCATACCACCTCTCACCCGCCTCATTCAGGTATGTTGACAGATGGAATTCACTGCACTGAATGTGGGGTGGGAAGCTTTGATGGGTTAATTTTAATTTTGATTCTGCACTACTTTGGAAGCAAATTTTATGGCATCAGTTATCACCCCTAGTTCACAACAAATTTCTCTCTCTAGGCGTTCATTGAGAAGAATCCAGAGGGTGTGAAGGACAGTATCCAGAGTATTTTGGGAATCTTCCAGAAACTAATAGCATCTCGATCAAATGATCATTTTGGGTTTTATCTCCTGAACACTATGATAGAGCACCTGGACAAGACCGCATTCACGGCCAGTGTAAAGGGGGTCTTTATGTTACTCTTCCAGCGAATGCAGTCAAGTGAGTGAAATAATTGGAACTGTTCCTGGTTTGGGCAGGCCTCCTTGTTTTGTTCAAACTGGAACACGAAAAAGGGGGTCTAGCTAGGCAAAGGCCTCCATGCCTAGAACTGATCTATATTATAATTGTGGGTACTGGAAATATTAAAATTCCCTGTTTCAGGCAAAACTACAAAGTTCATGAGGAGTTTCATTGTCTTCATGAGCCTGTTTGCAGCTCAGGTCGGAGCACAACCTCTAATTGAAACAGTTGATAGTATCCAGGCTGGCCTCTTTGGCATGGTCCTCGAGAAGATCTTCATTGCTGAACTACAGAAAGTTACTGGTAAGCTAATATGACGAGACTCAGAGTTGCCCGAATTAGATTCTTTTTACCAAAATGTAATTCACTTGCGCCGTTTTGAAATCGTTACAACTAAACCCCTATTCCAGGTGAAACTGATAGGAAGATTGCAGCAGTGGGTGTCATCAAGTTGTTAACGGAGGGTCCAGCCATGCTCAATGATAACTATGTAAAGTGGTGGGCACCCCTTCTAACCGCTCTCATCCACATGTTTGAAGAGAGCGCTGATACATCAGTTCCTGCGGTAAGTTAAACCTCGTAGTTTAGCTAAAGTTTTAAGAGTACAGGGTGGTCTATAAATTATGGACCACCTCCCCCTTATAAGGAGAATATAAATATTCTTGATCTATTCCTAATATATTTCACCCTCCAGGACGAACACTTCATCGAGATAGAAGATACTCCCGGCTACTCGACAGCCTTCAACCAGCTTGTCTTCGCCACCAAGAAACCAACGGATCCCTTTGGAGCAAGTGTGGCGAATCCCCGACAACTACTCGCTGAGAGCCTCCAGAAATTGAGTGTCCGATATCCTGGCAAGTTGACACCTCTTATTCAGCAGGGTGTTACCGGACCTGCCCTCGGGAAGATCCAGGAGTACCTCAGTGCGGCCAACATTGCATCCTTGAGCTGAACCGTGAGACAATATAACTATCACGTCACGGTGTAGTGTTTTATCCGAATTTTTAACGTTTTTAGAGCCCCAAAATTCCACCCTTCCCTCCCTCAAAGAATAAGTGTGGACCATGGACTACTTAACATTCCTGTCTGGCGGCGCCAGACCCCAATTTGATTCACGACAGTGTGCTCAGATGGGTCGCGGCGCCAGACAGTAACATTCTAAGTCCATCATGTTATATCTTTAGTCTAACGTAGTAAAACAGAAAGCACATCTCTTTTTATTAATTTATACGTTTTGAATTTCAGTAAGTATTTGACACTGCTAAGTAAAGTGTGAAAAATGTTTCGAGCCCAGCGAATAATGGTAAAATCCCAATCATCACAACTTCTTCTAGCAGGCCATTTGTACAGGTCTTGGCGATCTCAGCGAACTGTCCAACATTTCATATCGCTCTGTCTCTCCCAACCACATGGGCTGCTCTGTGAAACTCTCATACTCTGGTATAATTGTCGTCGAGCTGTATCCTGCCATGGCGCCCAGGAGCACATTTATCATACTCGCACTGAGATCGAGAACAGAGAACCGCCGTTGTGATGTTACCTCCACCTTGGCATGCTCGATACTATTGTCACAGATGGATACCACAAAGTCTGATATAACGGGCAGCACTTCTTCCTTAGTAGAGGTGGTCGAGAATTGGGACATTTTCCGTTTTACATTCCGTTTAATTTCACCGAGTTCTTGGGTAACTTGAGTAGCCTCTTCTGGCAGGTCGACAAGTGATTCCGTGAGAACAATGGCGGGTACTTCCTCCTCTTTTTTGGTGGATGGTGTTTTGGTTGTGGATTGTGCAATGTGGATATCCAGATATTGATAGGTTTGGCCACTGAAACAAAGATGGTGTTAGTGAAATGAAATGTGTCACATGATATAAATTAGTATTGATATGATGGTCTACATACTCTGTTCGAGTGACGGTGATTGATGGTGGTATGTAGTGCACAGGAACGTGGTATAGTTGACGGTTCACTTTCGATGGATTAGCCACGAACCTTTTTATCGGTTCTGGTGATGGTCTCATGAGCGTGGCTTCCGGTTGTCTCAGCTCCTCTGGAACTATGCAAGTGAATTCTTCTTCGCTGAGCGACGCCAGAGTGGAGCGATCATCGTAGTAAATTGAAACCGTTTCAGAATCATCATCTGTATATTTGGGTTCAGTGTGAGCAAATTGGTGATAATGATTATGAAGATTTATAATAATTAATGACTAAAAGTCTATAATTTAAAAACCTAGGTTTACTATCAATGACTTACATGATATAACATCGTAGTTCAAGTTATCTGTGCATTCAATTGTGGCATATTTTGTGGCTCTCACAGGAAGGACTGTCGCCCGCACGGTTTCAGAAACTGTTCTTGCAACATCGTAGGCTGAGTTTCGGGCCATTGCCGATGCTGAACTGCATCCACAACCCATATTTCTGGTTCACAAAGTGTTCTTTTCGTCAAAATTCAAGTTAAAGTTTTGAATAGGTTCAAGGAAATCAAGGTCACAATTCTGGGTTTGCGGCCAGAGGAACACACGTGAAAATTTCGCCCGCAAAGTTATTTTGGCTGGCAATCCTCTGATTTCTCGGTGCGCGGCGTTTGTTACGCGCAAATTATAATTTTGTGCCGTGCGGCGCGTCATTGATACATCAAAAGTGAGGTCGATCTCAGAAGATAGAGTTCCGCACTGGATGTCGCCCAAGGAAATTCTAGCGTTGAGGTGGCAACGGATGCTAATGTGCTATAGTAACGCTTCGTTTCGTAGTCTTGTACTTTGAACACCCACACTTACCGGGAAATCAGGTGTCATTGGCGGGAAAGTGTTAACACCTGGGCGTGCCGGGGAAGACACCTCAGTCACAATGGCATTTCTGCAGAACTTTCTAGCTCTGCCTGGCATTTATCCATCATCATCATGTCTGTTTTATATAGCTCCAGGATTCTCATGTCAGCAGAATGAAGGAGGTGTTTAACATACCAGCACGATCGAATGGCAATGCCCCAATACACCTGGCGTGGCAGAATAAGCAGGTACACAAACCCTACACAAATTGACCATTGTTCTTGTTCTAAACACGCATGGTACAATGTAGATACACAATTTACCAACCTGTTTCCCTCACTAGGGCTCATATCTGGCAGTAGGAGGGGTGAATAGAACAGTTAACATATACGATAGACATGGTGAGCTTGTTGATGATATCTCCCTACCAGGCTCCTGTAGCGGCCTAAAATGGGACTCCGAGGGAAACACACTGGCTATCATTCAGGTACCTCGCTTGACCCCTCTCTTTCTTGGAGGGAAATAATTCTGCCCTTTTTCTCACATTCTTGCATGTCTTATCCCGAAAATGAACTTCAATGTCTTTTTTCTTCTCTGAAACCCATAAAAGCACTACTAAAGGGTCCACGGGATTCTATTCTTCTGTCAGTCACCACGATCAATCCAGGACAAGTCAGGTGTGGTTTATCTTTGGGACGCTAACAGTCGAACTCAACAACCCCTCGACTCTGGGCTTCGTGATACACTTACCTTCGTGTGCTGGAGTAACTATGGTCCTCTGTTGGCTATTGGAACGGGCAAGGGAAATCTACTGATCTACAATCACGGGACCGGAAGAAAGGTGAGATGGGACACTGGTAATTGGGGGGTGTAAAAAGTGAGTTGTGTGGGAAATGGGATTTTGGTGGGGACGATCTTTCAATTACACACACACACATACTCTTACTCTCTCTTTATCTTCCTATCACTATCTCCCTCTTCCCCTCACTCTTCCCCCCTCCCCCCACTTGCTCTATTCCCCTCTCTCTCTCTTTCTATCTCTATCTCCCTCTCTCTCTCTCTCTCTCTCTCTCTCTCCCCGACTCACGTGGATATGAGAGAGAGAAGTACACATCCGCCATATACAATTTGTACACACACACGGACAGTGCAGCAGCATCTCTAGTCAGAGAGTGCACGTTAATTTGTTCGTGTGTGTTTGTACGAGTGTGTGTACAGATATGCGTAGTGTGCTAAAGTGACTAGTAACACTGGAGCTGGGGTGCTAGAATAGTTAGCTCAGCATTATTATACTGCCCTTGAGTTATGAGAAGTGCTCATTACATCATACCTCATATTAGGTAGGTACATCATCTAACATCATTATGATTGGGGACTCTTCCGAGATTATCTGTCACTGCCCGGTTAATTGAAAAGATGTTCTGTCACTTCCAATCAATACAATACCACCATCTGTCACAAAGTTCAATTTAAATTTGTGGCAATTTTCCTGCTGGGAGTAATACCTCAATTCTCCGATATAATGGCAGTTTAACTATAAACACAGCTACACCATCACCACTCACATCAGTCAACAAATCCCTGCTTAATTCCCTCCCTCTCTCAGACCTCAGTACCTCACTCCCCTTCTCTCCCACTCTCAGACCTCAGTTTCCCAAACCTAACTCCCCTTCCCTCCCACTCTCAGACCTCAGTTTCCCAAACCTAACTCCCCCTCCCTCCCTCTCAGTTTCCCAAACCTAACTCCCCCTCCCTCCCTCTCAGTTTCCCAAACCTAACTCCCCCTCCCTCCCTCTCAGTTTCCCAAACCTAACTCCCCCTCCCTCCCTCTCAGTTTCCCAAACCTAACTCCCCTTCCCTCCCTCTCAGTTTCCCAAACCTAACTCCCCCTCCCTCCCTCTCAGTTTCCCAAACCTAACTCCCCCTCCCTCCCTCTCAGTTTCCCAGCCCTAACTCCCCTTCCCTCCCTCTCAGTTTCCCAAACCTAACTCATCTTCCCTCCCGCCAGGTCCCAAACCTAACTCCCCTTCCCTCCCTCTCAGTTTCCCAAACCTAACTCCCCTTCCCTCCCTCTCAGTTTCCCAAACCTAACTCCCCTTCCCTCCCTCTCAGTTTCCCAACCCTAACTCCCCCTCCCTCCCTCTCAGTTTCCCAGCCCTAACTCCCCCTCCCTCCCTCTCAGTTTCCCAAACCTAACTCCCCTTCCCTCCCTCTCAGTTTCCCAAACCTAACTCCCCTTCCCTCCCTCTCAGTTTCCCAAACCTAACTCCCCTTCCCTCCCTCTCAGTTTCCCAAACCTAACTCCCCTTCCCTCCCTCTCAGTTTCCCAAACCTAACTCCCCTCCCTCCCTCTCAGTTTCCCAAACCTAACTCCCCTTCCCTCCCTCTCAGTTTCCCAAACCTAACTCCCCTTCCCTCCCTCTCAGTTTCCCAAACCTAACTCCCCTTCCCTCCCTCTCAGTTTCCCAAACCTAACTCCCCTTCCCTCCCTCTCAGTTTCCCAAACCTAACTCCCCTCCCTCCCTCTCAGTTTCCCAAACCTAACTCCCCTTCCCTCCCTCTCAGTTTCCCAGCCCTAACTCCCCCTCCCTCCCTCTCAGTTTCCCAAACCTAACTCCCCTTCCCTCCCTCTCAGTTTCCCAAACCTAACTCCCCTCCCTCCCTCTCAGTTTCCCAAACCTAACTCCCCTTCCCTCCCTCTCAGTTTCCCAAACCTAACTCCCCTTCCCTCCCTCTCAGTTTCCCAAACCTAACTCCCCCTCCCTCCCTCTCAGTTTCCCAAACCTAACTCCCCTTCCCTCCCTCTCAGTTTCCCAAACCTAACTCCCCTTCCCTCCCTCTCAGTTTCCCAAACCTAACTCCCCTTCCCTCCCACCAGGTCCCCATCCTGGGTAAGCACAGCAAGAGGATTATCTGTGGAGCTTGGAACTCTCAGCATCTCCTGGCTCTGGGTAGTGAGGATAGAATGTTAACTTGTAGTACAGTGGAGGGGGATACCGTTCGATCTACCAGTCTCAGGTATGGTTGGGGTGACATTTTATTGTCTTCCATTTCATGTTCCATATAATATCAAGTCAAATAATATTATGGAAACAAAGGTAGGGCTTGGAGCTAGCAGATTATTATATCAGTTCATTTTCACCTTCTTTAGGTCTTTACCAGCGTCTTATTGACCTTTGAACATGTTTATCCCTTTTTATCCAATACACACAATCCATCTCTTGTCTCTAATACATCAGGATCAAATCCTCTCTCAACTCCACCAACTTTTCTGCAGGTACGATCCCGAACTGGCCATATTCTCCGAAATGAAGTCCAGCTCAAACAGTAGCGCAGCAAGATCAGGTGGTCTAGTGAACGATAACACTGTATCATTTGTGATCGGGCGGAAAACAGTGTTTCTGTACAACATTGACGATCCGGACAACCCTATTGAGCTCCAATTCCAGCCGAAATACGGGAATATTGTGGGGTACAGATGGTTTGGGGATGGATACATGCTGATAGGGTTTACTAACGGTTACATTATCGTCATTTCAACCCATCCCAAAGAAATTGGGCAAGAGTTGTTCCAGTGCAAAACCCATAAAGATGTCCTGAACGATATTTCCATCTCATTTGCACTGAACAAAGCGGCCAGTATCGGGGACAACTATGTCAAACTTTACGATTTGAAAGATCTGCAGGATACATACGACATGCAAGTGCTGGATGTAGAATCAGGTTCACTGCACAAGATGGAATGGTCGGGGGATGGCCAACTCTTGTCCATTACCACCACTAAGGGTCAGATCTTCACCTACCTGACCCGACTCCCCATGCTGGGGGCTACCTTCAAGACCAGTGCAGCCCATCTCACCTCACTTATGGAGGTCACTGTGACAGACCTGCGGCAGAGCGAGAGATTCATCACTGTCAAGGTAGTCACGGAGCCTCTCTACATCGCCCTGGGTGAGCATCACCTTGCGATTGGGATGAATAACCGGGTATGGATGTACGCACTATCCGATCCCAAGGAGCCACTCCTGGAACGAGAATACCTGGAATCAGTTCGAGAGATGTACATGAACTCGGATTATGCTGCGGTACTGTTCGAGAAGCGGATCCAACTTCACCTAATTGAGGGTGATAATGAGAGTGAAAAAGAGAGCAGGCTATTCCCCGACAAGGATACTGATGCTGACGATGATATTAGGTGCTGTGCGCTGACAAGCGACTTCCTGATCTTCGGAACCGTCCGGGGGAACATCCACTATTTCTATATAGAGGATTGGAAGTTTGTGAACGAATACCGGCATACCAACACTGTTGTTAAGATGTTCCCAGATGTCTCTGGAACTAGAATGGTGTTTCTAGATGAAAAGAGGGATGGATACAGTTACAACCCAGTCAATGATGATATCCATAAATTACCTGATCTGCCATCTAAAGTTGAGGGTGTGATTTGGGATAGTGTCGATAGGCATGTGTTTGTGGCGTACACAGACGAAGTTGTGATCACATACGTCACCCATCGGGATATTGTGACGGGTGAAAATGTGCAGTTTGTAGCGGAGACCAAGTTACCCTATGGGTACAAACCTCTAGCTCTTGTTGAAGGAGAGTTGAAATGCCAGACTCAGTCGGGTAAACTTGTAAACTTGTCCCTGGCATCTCACGCCTACTTCAACAACCTGAACGACCTCACTCCGGAAGAGATCTACATTTACATGGCCCAATTGACCGCTTCCTTCAACTATGCGTGCTCCTTGAAACGCTATAACGAGGCTTGGAAGTTTGCCGAACTTCTCAACAACACTGACCACTGGCTGCATCTGGGTAAAACTCTCCTAAATCATCTTGAGGTTCAACTGGCTATTAGGGTCTACAGGAGGGTGGGAGATGCTGCCATAGTTCTCTCACTCCAAGGTCTCATGCACATTGAAGATCGGAAGTTACTGGCGGGACACATGGCCATGTTGTGTGACCAGTTCGACCACAGTCAACAACTGTTCTTGGAATCCAGCCAACCCCTCAAAGCGCTGGAGATGAGACGAGATCTGCTGCAGGTGAGCATTAACAATCTTCTAATAATCCTTGTCATACTACACATGACTGTTTCTTCGTGCAAGCTACACACAGTGTAGCTTCGGAGACAGCAGTCTTTTATGAGGTGACATTATATCTCATTTGAATCTTGAGTAACCCGTTTTTATCAATTTCAGTGGAACCAAGCGTTACAACTTGCAAAATCTCTGGCTCCCGAACAGATACCTTTCGTTTCCAAAGAGTACGCTCAACAGTTGGAATTTACTGGTGACTGGGCCAACGCCCTCATACACTATGAAAAGGGTAAGAGATGGGACTTTACCTGCTCTTACTTGCAAAAGAAATGGGATTTATTGAGTTAACTTTTCAATCTCTTTTTTCAACCTTTCACCCCTCTTCCAGGTATTACTAATGGTGACGATGAACATGATGCCGTATGTAAGGGTGGCATAGCTCGGATGTCCATTCGAATGGGTGACGTTAGAAGAGGAGTCAACTTGGCCCTGGAGTCCGCTAATAAAGTGTTGTGTCGAGAGTGTGCTGGGATCCTAGAGGCCATCAAACAGTACCCAGAGGCAGCCATGCTTTACGAAAAGGTATTGTTAGCTGAACCAATTCAGATCAGATCAACCGGGATCAATCTGAATTTTGACCCCATTTTCAATGAAAATCCCCGAAAATTTTTCATGCTCACGATGTCTTCTTTGTTGGTCAATCTTGGTGTTACACTGTAAATCTGTTACATTGTTATAACACTGTTACAATGAGGGGGGGGGGGCAGTAAATCCATCACGATCAAGTCTTCCCGCATGACCTACTCGAACCCTAAAATTCAAATCATCATGTCGCCTGTGCACCGGAGCACTGCAAACACCTCTCTCTGTCCCTACCTATCTCTCTCTATCTCTCCCCGTATTTTTCTCGTCACAAATTCACGCCTTCTTTTCGCACTTCTTTACGCTCCCCTGCATTTATCAATGAAACGTGTGCGCGAAATGAGGGAGTGAGAATGAGGTCCCGACAGGGTTAGTGTTGTAGTTGCAGACCGCACGGAGGGAGAGGGTGGGTTGCCGGCGACAAAATCTTCATTCTCCCATTCTTATTTTATTTTAGCTCGTGACTCTCACTCATCTCTTCTCTCACCTCTCTTAATCAATAAACAATTGGATGATCATCCCCGTTTAGCAACAATAACTCATCAATATCGATCGATAAGAAGCTTATGCCGAGTTCCATCGAGATAAAAATCTCGAGCTCGCCAAATACCCCTCACATCATTCCAAGATAGCCCTTATCCATTCCCCCCATAGGGTTACTGGTTAGGATGTACCTCAAAATATCCCTAAACAATAAACCATCCAAACACCATAAAGCTCACCCCATTCTCTCCCTAACCCCGTTTTATCCCTGCAGGGTCACAGTTACGACAAAGCAGCTCACGTATACATGAAAGCTAAAAACTGGCACAAGGTAGCCGACATTCTCTCCCACATTACCTCTCCCAAAATATACGTCCAATACGCTAAAAACTGCGAACGAGAGGGAAAATTCAAGGAGGCAAGCCGAGCTTACGAGGCGGGTAAGGATTATGATAACGCGATCCGTATCAACCTTGAGCACCTACGGAATCCCAAGGAAGCAGTGCGGATAGTTCAGGAGACACAAAGTGTTGAAGGTGCCCGTGAGGTGGCCCGGTTCTTCCAGAACCTCGGGGATTACGGAAGTGCCATTCAGTTCCTAGTGGTTAGCAAGAGGAACGAGGAGGCATTTGCACTGGCCGAGGAGCACAATCAGATGAGTCAATACGCGGATATAATTGGTGATGACGCTACCCATGAGGATTATCTGGCCATAGCTAGACATTATGAGAGCAGAGGGAAACCTTTACCATGCGGGGTGTATTACAACAAAGCAAAGGAATACGGAAAGGCACTACATTATCTTATCAAGGTGAGTTTTTAAAAAAATGCTTCTAGAATCCGTGATCTCATTAAAATCCGTGATCTCATTCCCAATTCATTTCCATGACCTCTCTCCGTTGTTCCCAATTCATTCCCACATGACCTCTCCTCCTCTCCAGGTGCCGCCTAATGAGGTAGAAGAGGCGTTGGATGTGGCAATAGAGGTTGTGGGTGAGGCACACAAGGACACCCTGACACACCAGCTTATCGACTATCTGATGGGAGAAATTGATGGTGTGCCCAAAGCTGCCAGGTAAGCGGCTGGTTGCTGCTAGGAATGAGAAACGTTTTTTCCCTAATTTCAATCCTAATTCTCTAACACCGTCCTCCCTCCTCTCTCTCATCAGGTATCTATTCAACCTATACATGTCGTTGAAACAGTACCGCGAAGCAGCCCGAACAGCAATTATCATCGCTAAAGAAGACCAAACTTGTGGAAGTTATCGTGCTGGTCATGATGTACTATTTGATATGTACCAGAAACTACTACAACAGAAAATCAAAATACCCGCGGAAATGGCACATAATTTGATGTTGTTGCACAGTTATATCTTGGTGAAGACTCATGTTAAGCGGAACAATCACACCAAGGCGGCACGGTTACTGATTCGGGTGGCAAATAATATCAGGTAAAGAGTCATATTATCAACTATATTCTCCTGAGTAGGTAGTAATTGGACAACTTTAATCAAACTTTCTGTCTTTTTCCAATACCTTTTCTCTCTTTTTCCAACACTTTTTCTCCACAGTAAGTTTCCGTCACACATCGCCCAAATCCTAACTTCAACCGTTGTGGAATGTTATCGATCAGGACTCCGTGCTTCAGCCTTCAGCTTTGCAGCCATGTTGTTACGTCCCGAGTACCGGTCTAGTATTGATCCTAAGTGGAAGAAGAAAATCGAGCAAATTGTCCGGAAACCTGATAAATCTGAGGAGGTAAATTAATTAATTGCTTAATTACCTCTCTTTTTTCACCGAACCGCTTCCTTCATCACCCTCTTCACTCTCTTTCTCCAACCAATGAAAGACCAAACTAATTTCCAATTGTTACAGGAAGAAGGACAGGATCCGTGTCCCCAGTGTGGGGCAATGTTACCTCAGATGTCACTGGAATGTGGTGACTGCAAAAATACTCTACCCTATTGCATCATTTCAGGTAGGTGACATATGAACTATGAACGTTTGTAGCTTGGCGCGTTATCAAGTTGGCTGTCGCCAGCGCGAGCTGGCGATAGCCAACTGGAGTTTAATCGCCCGGCAGGGCGATTAAACTGGTTTAAATCACGACCCCGAACCCGAGGCGCAGCCGAGGGTGAGGGGGAGGCGATTTAAACCTATAACGTGACAAGCTAACAAACTTTCATAGTTTATGAAACCCGATAGCAATTTCACACTAACAAGAGACACAACACAAGGTAAAACACACAAGGAGTACTGGAAAATAGTCAACAGACGTCCCCAAACTGTGTGTAGACTAACTGGCACCTAGTTGCAACTGTTCCTAACATATTTGAGTAAGAGAGAGGAAGATTGGGGCTAATACACACAGTGAGAGATATTGAACAGTAAAAGAGAGAATGAGAGAGAGAAGAGATAGGAATGCGATTCTTTTGACTTTTTATGAGAGAGATAACATTGAAAAGTGTTGCAGATGTGTTCCCCTCTCTGTTATTGACAGAACTGTGTGTTTACACACATTTTATTTACTCTGAATTTTACACGCATGTTATTCAAATGAAGAGAAATGCGTGAAAAAGAGAGCGGGACTGTTAAAACGCGAGAAGGGTGTTAAATCCCCCAGTTAGCAGTTATCATGAGCGCGCAAAATGTTCAAACGACTGTTAAATCAGCTATCGGGTTTCATACTATAATATCACTTCAATATATTTCTATATCCTCGGTAAAAAATTGATACTTCCTTTCAAGTACTGTCTCTCTTCAGTAAAACACCGCCCCCTATATTTCTCGGCGGAACCCTCTTTTAACATTCTTAGCCTCTCTAGGCTATCTAGGCTATCTAGGCTCTCCCCTCTAGGCCCTCTAGGCTCTCCCCTCTAGGCTCTCCCCTCTAGGTTCTCCCCATTCCGGTGCTGTTCTGATTTTGACACCCCTCTCCCACGCTCCAATAGACCGTCAACATATGATACGGTATCAATAAAAACCTAACGCATTATATCAGTATCATGTTCATTCATCCGATATCCCTGTCTCCCAACTTACTGGCTCCTTGACACGGGGGGGGGGGGGGGGGGGACCGTATCGTTCTGTCATCGATTGACAAACAGTGAATATATTATCATTGATTATATTCTTTTGCTTTCCTCTTTAGCCTAATCTGGAATATTCTGAATGGAAAAAGCGGTATTTCTCCGGCATTTCGGGGGCATTTCTCAGCATTCAAACTTACCCAAACACAAAATCCCAGAAACACCCTAGTACTATTCTCTCCACTTTCTTCCCCCGGCCCCTAAATTCCGCTCCCCCTTCCTCCCCAGCCCCTAAACCCCCCATCCTTCCCCGGCCCCTAAATCTCCCCCTCCCCCGGCCCCTAAATCCCCCCTCCTTCCCCGGCCCCTAAACCTCCTCCTCCCCCAGGTCGTCACATGCTCAAAGAGGACTGGTCGGAGTGCCCCCACTGTACCTGGCCTGCACTTTACTCCGAGTTCACTGACTTCCTCTCCGCTGCTCCTAATACACCCTGCCCTCTGTGCAGCAAGCCTGTTGATCCGGCAAGCGTGCAACTTATTTCGGAGCCCAATCTTTACGCTAAACTAGGGGAAACGGGGGAAATGTAGATCTTGGTTTGAGGATACATGCTCTTGACAGACCTGTATTATAAAGTGATAATCAGAGAGGGGTGTGCTGGTACCACCACCTTTAAATTGTAAAATGTTTGTTTGTGTGTACAGATGTAGCAGTGTTTTTAAGCTTCCAATTGGTTGCTATGTAATATTTATGTGATAAAGTGTAAATATATTAGGTACTTGTACGTAGTGAGAGAGAGATAGAGAGATAGAGATAGAGCGTACCACGTGTTTGTAAAGATATATTTTTTGTCTCACTCACAACTTGCTATATTTTCCTCACTTATCTATTTTGTTTGCAGTGCCCCGTACCCCCCCCCCCCCCATTTTGTCCTAAATTTTGTCCTTAACCTCTTAACCGCTTCCAAACTCTAACCACTTCAACTTTTCCCTTGCTATGGCAGTTTAAAGTAGTTCACACACTTTATCACACACTTTGAGAAGAAGAAGAGGAGTGATTTCTGGTTCTTCACCGTATGGCGACGGTAGTAGCGGATAATATTGCTAAAGCTCTAACAGCCGCTGTAAGTGTGTCTGTTTGTTGTTGGGGGTGTTTGTTATAGTACACGACTCCCATGATGAAGTGAGAGAAGTGAGGACCCCAACAAACCGTTAACAGTATCCCTGTTTAATCCTCTTTATTCAACCCGAATTAGGTTCTTCTTTTCTCTCCCTCCCTCTATCTCTCTTTTCCCTCTCCTTCTCCCTATTTCTCTCTCCATCTCCCTCTCTCATTCTCCCCGTCTCCCCGTAGTAACGCGATCCATAGCGACGCCACCGGGGACCAGGGTGACCCTTAGTGAGCACATGTCGCTACCTAGGATGCCACCCTAGAGTTGCTAGTCCGCCGTAATTCCATCCTGGTTACTAAGGAGACGGGAGGGAGAGAGGGGGAGTGAGAGAGAGAGTGGGGGAGAGAGAGAGAGCGAGAGAGAGTTAGAAAATGAGAGAGAAAAAGAGAGATTGCTCAGAGATTTAGGATTAGAATTTTTATCACATGATCATTTGTTGTCTAGATAATAAATTTATCCCAGACCCAACATGAATGGCTACTAAATGACAACTTGCTAATCCCCACTCTCTCTCCAGGTGACAGGTGGGGACAAGACAGTAGTCACCCCTAACACAGGACCAACAAACGAAAACCGAACCGGACAAATACATCTAGCAGCGGTAAGTTAACTGCCTCCCCTCCTGGATCTACCGAGTCCCTTTCACCTGTCTCTTTCACCTGTCTGTTCTGTATCGTTAGGGGGAGGGTCAGATAGATCTGCTATTGCAACATATTATCATGCTAGGTCTGCATTGCAGCTACAAATTTCACGCTATCATGATCTGTCACCCTCCCGAATCTAGTATGATCCCAAAACCGACCTCCTTTTCGGCTCTAGATCTTTCTTCTTTCCCTCTTCATGCTATCTCTTTTCTATTTATCATGCTATCATGAAGTATGACGTTTCAAGTAAGATTAGATATATAATAAACATGATACACACGTCGCGTGGAGTTCTTATTACGAGTAATGAGTAATGAAACAGGTCATGCTGTGTTTAAAACGTAACGAATGTTTTTATATATTATAATGCACTCGAAGAATCCTCGCCAGACGAAGATAGGGAGGAAAATTGGCATTAGAATTGTGATACTAAGTATAAAAACGGGGTAATTTTGTCGGCAGCTAAGGGAAATTCATACCCAGATTATTCGCGAACCCTCCTCAATCCTCAAGCAGGTTCTCGTTCATCACATAAACATAATCATAATAGTGGTAATATGCCCTAAAATATGCAAGCAATCACCTTCTCTCTCTCTCTCTCCCTCTTTCTCTCTCTCTCTCTCTCTCTCTCTCTCTCTCTCTCTCTCTCTCTCTCTCTCACTTGGTAACCATAACAACCCAGCTCCCTCCTCCTCCTCCATTAGCAACGAAAACAATCCAGAGAGGGAAAATTCCACTCCGGAAAGAAGGGTGAAGGGTTGGGAAGGGTGAGAGAGAGGCCTCTAGTAGTGACGTCCTTGTTCGAATGGTGTTTCGAATATCACAAATTTTCATATTTACTTAGGGCGGTGGGAGGGCGGTTTTTAACTTTAAACTTTTTCCTAACGTTCTCTAACGATGTCTAAAGCGCTCCGTTTCCTTCCACATCCCATCCAATCTTAGTTTAACTATTCCATAAGGTTCTAGAGAATATAATATATTTATTACCAAAACTATTCTATAAAGTTCGAAATATTTGTAACCCATTCCCACGGTATGGCACACCAGGGCCAGGGGCCGTGACTGACTAGACAGGGGCATATTCTGTCGACTTGGGTTCGACTCGGATAGGTCGAACGGTCTCGTTCACACTTCGATTTAATGCTTTATCCGGTTCATTGTGTGCAGCTGTGAGGTAGGTTGCAAAAGTGTGGAGAGAGATTGAATGAGTATCGCTGCTAATCGATGGATTATTGATAACCATTATCCCTCAGGGATACAATGCATGGATCGCTTTATCTTTCTATCCATCTCTCTCTCTATCTCTCTCCCCTATCTCTCTTTCTCTCTCTCTCTCTCTCTCTCTCTCTCTCTCTCTCTCTCTCTCTCTCTCTCTCTCTCTCTCTCTCTCTCTTTCTCTCTGTGCATATTTACTTTCTTTCTGTATCGCCTACAAGAGTGAAAATTCTAGCATTTGAATAGGTGAGTCGATCGTGTGACGTGTCCTTCGTGTGAAAATGCTTTAGCACCGGCATTCAAAGAAGAACGGAAGAAATGGGGAAAGGGGGGCACTATCACGATATATCAGGAAATGATAGAGGATGGGAAGCGTAGAGTGGAAGATATTGGGGAATAGTAGAGTGGAAGAGGGGGGTAGGGGTAGAGGGAAGAGATGGGTAGGGGTACAGGGGAAGAGAGAGGGGTAGAGCGGAAGAGAGGGGGTAAGAGTGGAAGAGAGAGAGGAAGAGTGGAAGAGAGGGGTAAAGTAATGGAAGAGAGGGGTAGGGACAGAGGGGAAGACACCGAAAGGTGGAGAGGATAAAAGGGGTATATTGGTTGGAGCTCTATCACGTGACTGATAGTATCCAACAAGCAAAGGTGCAGGGAGGGAGGTTCAGAAGGGGGAAGATAATGTTCGATAAGTAGCTTCTCTAAACCTCCCCTCTCTCTCTCTCTCTCTCTCTCTCTCTCTCTCTCTCTTCTCTCTCTCTCTCTCTCTCTCTCTCTCTGACTCTCTCTCTCTCTCTCTCTCTCTCTCTCTCTATTTCTCTCTCTCTCTTTCTCTCTCTCTCTTCTCTCTCTCTCTCTCTCTCTCTCTCTCTCTCTCTCTCTCTCTCTCTCTCTCTCTCTCTCTCTCTTCTCTCTCTTCTCTCTCTTCTCTCTCTCTCTCTCTCTCTCTCTCTCTCTATCTCTCTCTCTCTCTCTCTCTCTCTCTCTTCTCTCGCCGATAGCACACTTGGCTAGTAACACTTGGTAATTATTGCCCCTAATTACGTATCCTAACCAAACACACCCCTAACAATTCGAGCGTCCTAAAAATAAACACCACCTAAAAAGTTCATATACCTGGTCAAGATATCAGCTGGTATCCGTCATTTGTTGATTCCTAGAACCAGGAACTAAAAACTCTCCTCTTTCTAGCAAGCTTCATTAGCTCATTAGCCGCGTGGAGCTACTATTAGAAAATGGACCTCTCGGTCTGATGGGCACGTGACCTAAATGGAGGACGCTTATTGGCGGACGGACGGACGCGAGGATTTACTATTGGTCATCCACCCTCTCTTGCTCTGTACTGTGCTCATTGGCAACGGTTTGAGAGAGATAGAGAGAGAGATAGAGAGATAGAGAGAGCACGGCGGACACGCACATCAGATCGGTCTCTTAGCAGTATTGTGGTTGTGTTGATGTTGCTAGGGGATACTCTTCGTAGTAGCGGCAACAACAATCATCTCTCCTTCTCTCCTGGCGACCACCACCAAGGACTGGCGGACCTTTCCTCCGTCACCATGGCCGACCAGCTAAACGTCGTTACAGAGTTGGTATGTGTCACGTGATCTAGATCTTTTTGTTTTGGTAAAATGATATATGGCAGCTATTAGGGTGAAACTGGAGACCCATATTTTTGTGGTGCTTTAACCAGGTGTCAAAAAAGTGATCCCCCCACCATCTGTTGCCATGGTTTTATTGAGTTGGTAACCAATGGCAACGCAGAAACTCTCCACCATCATCACAGCAACCAGATCGCAACCCCCTACCGAGAGCAGTACACTCTCTTGACATGCTAATCATTTGTGTTTCTCTCTCTCTCTCCCACTCTCTCTCTCTCTTCTCCCCCCTCGTCTCTTTTCTTTCCTCTTATTTTTTTCTCCTCTTCTTCTCTCCTCTTTTCTCTTCCCCCCCAAACCCCTCCCTGGGTTTTTTCGGTTTGGCTGGAAAAGTGGGGAGGGGCTCCCTACCTGTAAGGGGGGCACCCCCTTTTTACCAAAACCCCCTTTTTAAAAGGAACCTTTTTTGGTTCTTTCTTTTTTTTCCCGGTAAAAATAGTTGTGTTTTTTATTCCATTCATGTTGATCATTTGTTATTCCTTCAATTTGCTAATTTTTTCATTTCCTGGTTGTTTGCTAGACGGGGATAAAGACTTGCTCACAACCCCCCGGGGTTAAATTAAAGGTAAGCAAAAGTTTGGGAAAATGAAACTTAGGGAACATTTTGGGTTTTTAATTTTTAATTGACAATGACTTGTTCGGGGCGGGGTTGAATCTGTCAGGACCGCTTTCTGGTAGAAGGAATTTTTAAAGGGGGAAAAGCCGTTTCAAGTTGTTTTTGAAAGGGGACAAAAAGTCGTATGGAAAGGAATTTGAAAATTTTTTATGGACAATTTGGGCTTCCATATGCATTCAATACACATTTTTTTCGCTAGACAAAAAAGATTCGGGAAGGGGAAGAAAAATTTGGGAAAGAATAAGAGGTCGAAGGAGTACAGATTCCAAAACAAAAATGAATTGAATGGGTTAAGTAGTTTAGACATTTAGAACTCGTTTTATCTGGGCCCTTTTTGGGGTTTTTTTGGTTTTTTTAAAAAAAA